>JAOTRH010153730.1:0-13169 GCA_034768845.1 Heliamphora exappendiculata | reverse complement strand
GGGGTTGGCCGGAGAGGGATTGGCGGTGTCGGGGAGGGGCTGGGAGTGGTGTCAAAGGATTGGTGGTGTTGAGGAGAGGCTGGGGGTGACGGGGTGGGGCTGATGTGATGGGTGATGGGGTTGTGGGTCGCGGGGGATAACAAGAATCTGTTTCGACTGTTTTGTTGATAGATCTTCTACCAATAAAATTCCATGCATCAAGTTACATTATGTTATTACTTGAAAGAAATAAATCGATCAAAACCTATTGCCACTGTAATTTTAACGAAATCACTATCAATATTTGAATGATATTACTAACTTACTATCTACATTTGAAAGGAAATTCATATCGGTAATATGTAGAATTCATTCATAATAGTAACATCAAGATTATAATACATTAATTGTTATGAATTATTTCTATACTACTTAACTATTCAACTGTTATCAAATTTTATTGTTTTACTTCTAATAGTAATCGATAATAGTGTAATTGATAAAAATAATTGTATTAAAGGTTGTGCTAAAAACTAATTAATCTTGAGAGAATTGTTAGAATAGTTCTTTTATTGTTCTTTTATTATTTTTATCTTTGTAGTTTATGTCTTAAGAATTCCCTTATAATTTACACTTTGTATTCTTTAATTTAAATACTTAGAGGTGAATGGGACATATTAGAAAACTCTAAACCTAATTTTCTCTTATTCTTTCTCTCTTTCTTCTTTTCTTTAAGCCTCAAATTCTAAATTTTGAACTTTAACTTGGTATCAGAGCCAGCGATCGTACCTTCATAGTTCGTCTAATTATTCAGAGAAGTTGAGAGTCGCAAACGTTGCTGACATCAGCATTATCTGACGATGATGCCATGCTGATGTCAGCTTCAAAACCCTAGTTTCAATGTTCGATCTGTTCATCGTGAGTTTGGATGCCTCCCTTTCACTCGATTTGTGTCGCCAACCCTAATCTATAGCAGATCTGAAGCCGATTTGCAGTATGGTTGTAGTTTGTGCATCGATTGACGTTTTTTTGGGCTTATTCTCAGTCGCACGGCCCTCATCGTGCCTAGGTTTGCTCCCAAGTGATCGACGAAGCCTCTGGTTGGTTCGAAGAGGGTCAATGATGCCTCTGGTTTGGTCAAAAAGGGTTGCCGACGCCTCTGGTTCCTTTGAAAGGGGTCGACGACTCTAGTTTCGTCGAAAGAGGTCGACGACGAATCTGGTTTCATCAAAATGAGTCATTGAAGGCTATGGGTTGCTCCAAAGGAGGTAATGTCGGCTAGGGTTTGCTCCAATAGGGTTGGCGGTGGCTAGGGTTTGGTTTGACAACTAGGGTTTGTCGCATGTTCTTCACTTATCTTCACTGTTTATCTTATTCATGGTTTTTCTTCATTCTGTTTGGTATTGGTTGTTTGGTATTGGCTTAGTCATGGTTATTGGTTATTTGGTATTGGCTAAGTTGTGGTTATTGGTTATTTGGTATTGGCGTATTCGTGGTTCTTCTTCATTCTTGGTTCATTGTTTTTTTTCTTGGAAATATGGCTGACAACAAAGTCTCTTTAATTCGGGATGATGATATGCCAAAATCTATTATTTTTACAAAATTAAATGAGCTGAATTACTTAGCTTGGGCTCATGTAGTGAATTTTTTTTTGCGCAAAAAGAAAAAATTAAAGTATGTGATTGATACCGATCCTAAATATGAAAATTGGATGTGTGAAGATTCAATTGTTATGAGCTTATGGCATAATATGGAGCCTACTGTTGCTGCGACCGATGAATTTTGTGACACCTTTAAGAAGATTTGGGATTCGATTGCTAACTCGTTCTCCCATCAAAGTAATGTTTCTCGTGTCTTTGAGATTTATGAAAAAATCTTCACCACGAAGTAGATTGGAAAGCTTCTATCAGGCTATTACAGTATGCTTAAGAATCTTTGGGACCAGCTGTTGCAGTTATGGCCTCTTACTACTGATCTTACACAACAACAGCGTCATTGGGAGGACTTTATGATTGTTTCCTTGTTATCTGGTTTAGACCCTGAGTTACGTGAGTTAAAAGATCAGATTCTCGCGAGTGAGACCTTGCCTACCGCCACTAATGCCTATTCTCGACTTTTATGCTCTTCATTGGGCTGTGCATCCATGGTCTCTCGCTCTACTCCTTCTTCTTTGGAGTCTCGGCTTTAGTTTCCACTGGTGGTCGTAGTAGCTCCTGTGGTGGACATGGTGGCCGTAGTTCTCGTGGTGGAACCCGTAGTTGTGGTCGAACAGGTGGCCGGGGTGATTGAAAGTGTGATTACTATGGGGGTACTAATCATACAGAATCATATTGTTAGCAGAAATATGGCAAGCCAGGTTCTGCTCATCAGGTTACCGATAGTACTTTTCAGCTCCAGTCTCCCACACCTTCAGCTTCATCTGGTCCAACCTCCTATAGTTCTGATTCTCCTGGTTCACTCACTGCTCAACTTAGCAATCTCGTTCAGGCATTGCGTACTGCTTATCCCTTTTCCACTTCTACTGCTACTTTAACTGATTCAGGTACTGTTGCATGCGCTTCACTTTCGCCCCTTCATGGATTATTGATTCTGGTATTTCCTCCTTATTTTCTGATTTTACTCCTATTCACCATTATTATTTTAGCTGATGGTTCTTCTCATCCTATCTGTGGCAAAAGTGTTCTTCGTCCTCATTTATCCCTGGTTCTACCTTATAGTCTCTATGTTCCCAATTTTTCCTTCAATTTGTTTTATGTTAGTCAACTGACCAAAGTTTTAAATTGTTCTATAACTTTTTTTTCCTTCTTCTTGTGTTTTTTAGGACATGCAGACCAAGAAGACGATTGGTTCGGGGCTTAAGAATGATGGTCTCTATTTTTTGAAGACTGATAGCGTCGCTCCTCACACATTCGCTGCCTTGAGTGCCTATGTTCCTCATTGGCATCTTCAGTTGGGTCACCATTCTTTAACCAAACTGAAGTTAGTTATCCCACATTTGAGTTTTGTGTCTAGTTTAGAGTGTGAGGCCTGTCAATTAGGCAAACATCACTGTAGCTCTTTTTATTCCAGTA
This sequence comes from Heliamphora exappendiculata, assembly GCA_034768845.1. NCBI lineage: Eukaryota > Viridiplantae > Streptophyta > Magnoliopsida > Ericales > Sarraceniaceae > Heliamphora > Heliamphora exappendiculata. Next base: position 10,119 of record JAOTRH010153730.1, on the reverse strand, counting down.
GTTATGGTTGTCAGTCTGCGTCTTTTGATGCAATCTATACTGATATTTGGGGTTCTTCCCGAGCCCTAGTACTAATGGATATTTCTATTTTGTTATCTTTATTGATGATTACTCTCGTATGACTTGATTATTTTTATTGAAGAATAGATCTGAGTTGCCTCTTATCTTTACCAAATTTTATAATGAGATTTACACACAATTTGGCAACCGGATCAAAATTCTTTGTTCTGATAATACTTTAGAATATATCCAGTCTACTGTTGACTCCTTTTGTGTGGATCGTGGTATTATTCATCAAACTACTTGTGCTCATACCTCTCAGCAGAATGGTGTCATTGAGCGTAAGCATCGACATTTGTTAAATGTTACGTATTTTGTTATGCCAAATGCAGGTACCAAAACATTTTTGGGTGATGCTATTCTCACTACATGTCATCTCATTAATCGTATGCCCTTTGTTGTGTTGAACAATCAGTCACCGTTTTCCTTATTATACCATGGTTCTCCGTCTTTTTCTCTCATTCCTCGGGTATTTGGTTGCGTTGTCTTTGTTCATATTCTTGATCTCGGACTTGATAAATTATCTCTTTGAGCTCGCAAATGTATTTTTTTGGGGTACTCTCGCACTTAAAAGGATATCGTTGCTCTCATCCTGAATCTCGCCGATATTTTGTTAGTGCTGATATCACGTTCTTTGAGTCGACTTCTTTTTTTACTTCTGCAGGTCACGACTTGTCTTCAAACCTTCTCTGTTCTCGTGATGGGGAGTTCTCCACTCCTACGCTTCCTTTGCCAATCCCTCTCCCTGTCCAGGTACCATCCCCTTCTCTACAGGTGTACCACCGCTCTAAGACTCAACAGACTGTCTCTTATGGACCAGCCCCATCATCTTCACCGTTTGCGGTTCTTCCTCTAGTTGATGACCTACCTATTGCCTTACGGAGAGATAAATGTACTTATACTCACCACCCTATTGCTCAGTATGTTCCTATGCTCGTGTCTTTTCTTGTCTTCATTCCTTTGCTTGTGCCATGTTTACTGTTTTTATTCCTTCTTCCTATAAGCAGGCTAAGTCATTACCTGGATGGAAACACGCTATGGATGAGGAGATGAGTCCTCTCCATCAGAATCAGACTTGGGAGTTTACTTCTCTTCCTCTCGGCAAGAAAATAGTGGGTTGTAGTTGGGTGTACACTGTCAAATATCTACCAGATGGTTCTGTTAAACGGCTTAAGGCTCGCTTAGTGGCTAAGGGATATACTCAAACTTATGGTGTTGATTATATGGAGACTTTTTCTCTCGTAGCTCGTCTCAATTCTATCCGGATTCTTCTATCTGTGGCAGTTAGTTGTTCTTGACCATTGTTTCAACTTGATATAAAAAATACATTTCTTCATGGCGATCTTCAAGAAGAGGTATATATGGATCAGCCCCCATTGTTTTATTGTCTTTGGTAGTGAGCATATGGTTTGTCGTTTGTGTAAGGCTCTCTATGGTTTAAAGCAGTCTTCCCGTGTATAGTTTGATCGCTTTAGTTCTATTATACTTGCCTATGGTTTTCAACGCTCCTCTGCTGATCATTCTGTCTTCTTCCGCCACTCTCCTTGTGGCTCTGTTATTTTGATCGTCTACGTTGATGATATTATTATTTCTGATGATGACTTTGCTGGTATTGCTGCTCTCAAACGTTATTTAGGTCAAACATTTCACACTAAGGATTTGGGTGTCCTTTGTTACTTTCTTGGCATTGAGATTGTTCGCTCTTCTCACGGTATCTTTCTCTCTTAACGGAAGTATGTTCTTGATCTTTTATCTAAGACTGGCCTTCTTGGTGCTCGACTGGTTGATATTCCTATGGACTCAATGGTTAAACTTGATACTGACTTTGGCAATCTCTTTTATGATGTTGGCCGTTATCGTCGTCTTGTTGGAAATTTAATTTATCTCACTGTTACACGTTTTAACATTACATATGCCATTGGTGTGGTTAATCAATTTATGCATGCTCCTCGCCAATCTCACTTTGAAGCAATTTGCCAGATTGTGCACTACTTGAAAAGTGGACCCGGTCGCGGTTTGCTCAATCGGCCTTCTCGATCCTTGTCTGTTGTTGGCTTTAGTGATGCAGATTGGGCTGGTAATCGCTCTGATCACCGATCTACTTCTAGCTACTGCACCTTTGTTGGAGGTAACCTTGTTACTTGGTGTAGAAAAAAACAGGTGGTTATTGTTCGTCCTAGTGCTGAAGCCAAGTATCGTGCTATAGCGCATACTGTTTCTGAACTTCTATGGGTCCGGTTATTGTTCGTTCTAGTGCTGAAGCCGAGTATTGTGCTATGGCGCATACTGCTTCTGAACTTCTATCGGTCCGCTCTCTTCTTATGGACTTTGGGGTTCATGTTTCTTCACCAATGTTGATGTATTGTGATAATCAGGCTGCTATTTTTCTTACTAATAACTTCGTCTTTTATGAGCGAACTAAGCATATTAAAGTCGATTGTCACTTCATTCGTGATTTGTTGTTACGGAAGCACATTATTACTCCGATTATTAGCTCGGAAGATCAATTGGTGATATTTTTATAAAGCCTTAACCTCGTTCCTTTTTTTAGAATTTATCCATTAAGCTGGGCATGTTTGATTTTTATGCTCCAGTTTGAGTGGAGTGTTAAAATAGTTCTTTTATTGTTAGTTTATTATTTTTACCTTTGTAGTTTGTCTCAATGGTCTCCTTGTAATTTACATTTTGTATTGTTTAATTTAAATACTTAGAGATGAAGGGGACAAAGTAGAAAATCCTAAACTTAATTTTCTTTTATTCTTTCTCTCTTTCTTATTCTTTTGAAGTCCTAAATCCTAAACTTTGAACTTCAACTAAAATAATTTAATCAATTCGAGTTTAAGTCATCCTGTGCATTGGATGGGCCATTGCTAGATCTATATAATCTCTGAATTTAACACAATACATGGTGGCAATGATCAGAAATAATAGTAAAAAATTTTAACACGCTCAATACAGTAATAAGTGACATATAGTTTATATGATTAATTGTGCCTATCGTTTGAGGATCAGGGTGCGAAGAAGACATCAGTAATAAGTCATAACTGTTTCAACTAACAGCTATGACTTGACTGCTGATTTTTCTGAACTTCTTGTACAGGCATCTTCTATGGGCGGTTAATGATGTGAACATTGTTGTGATCTGTTAACACACTTGCAAGTATTTTCAACGACCAAATTTCTGTGAGATTCCAGTGACTATTTTTACAATGTCCTGCAGGAACTGCCGAGTCAGCTCTTGATATATAATCTTAGTTGGCTACCATATTAGTTTTCCTAGGCTTCTGATTATTTCGTAAAGTTATACCTGCTTCTTATATTATATCCTTGTTCTCTCTCTCTCTCTCTCTCTCTCTCTCTCTCTCTCTCTATTTTCTTAAAATTTGAAAAAATAATAATAAAATAAAATAAAGCAAGTAAATAAATAAATTTTATTCACCTTGTATTTTGGCAGCTGAGAAGGCGGGTTATGCTGCTAGAGATCCCATAGCTGCCTTGAAAAAATACATGATTGACAACAATGTGGCAAGTGAGGCTGAGTTAAAAGTGATAGAGAAGAAGATAGAAGAGGTGGTGGAGGATGCTGTTGAGTTCGCAGATAAAAGCCCTGTTCCACCTCGCAGCCAGCTCTTGGAGAATGTGTTTGCCGATCCAAAAGGCTTTGGAATTGGACCCGATGGGAAATACAGATGCCAGGATCCAAATTTTACTGAAGGAACTGCTCACGTCTAACCTTCTTTTCATATATCATTCATTAATCCTGCATCTATTTCTTTCTGAAAGATGCTATAGCCACCAAGTACTTGCTTCCTTTTATTCACCTTGATTTGTCATTTTAAGTTTTTTTCATCTTTTTTTTTTCCTGGGCGGAGGGGGGTTGTTCTAGTTTTGTTCTTGCTGTACTTTTGATGATGATGATTATTATTATTATTATTATTATTATTATTATTATGTCTTGTATCATATGGTGATTGTCGATAGAGAAATATATAGTAGGTGATTGTCGATAGAGTAATATATAGTAGGCACATTTTAGAGAATTATTAGTCTAATTAGAATGGAGGAATCATTCAGCCATGTTAGTGGGACACCGCCTTTATATTTATCATTTAAGGTATATTGGCTTATATATATATATATATATATATAGGCATTGGACGTTAATTGTTCTATAACATATTCAGATTATATTGTGACATGCATTGATTCGCGATTGAACTGGTAGAAAGCACTGGTGTTGTCAAATACATCGAGAAAGAACCGGTGTGTTGACAAATATAACCAGAAGTTTTATGACAACTAAAGTTCTAGCAAGGAATTACTGAAAGTGCTACGGGGGATTATGGATTTTGGGTAAACACAACTTGAGAGAGAGAGAGAGAGAGAGAGAGAGAGTACACAAAGAGAATGATGAGTACACAGGTGAATGATGCAAATTGCTTGTTGGAGAGAAACATCACCACAAGAGTCAAATCTGTTAAAATATTATTCTTGAAATTAAGGCGAACTTAATGAATGAAAAATAGTGATGAACGAGTTTGAGAAGTTAAGGAAAAAAAAGAAGTCAAGTAGACTTGTCAGAATGAGAAATTATTATCCTTATCATCGATTTTAATAGAAAAAGTACAAGAGTTGCTTAGCTATTGAAGAAAGAAGAAAAATGCATTCTTATTGGAAGATGCAAGTCATACAACATCAATACATTGAACAACTATGCTAATGAAATTTGTGCGTCGGCTTTCAATTATAGCCAAGAAATAGCCTTTAAAGAAGGGAGGTTCACAAGGTTGAGTATAAGGCTAGCAATGACATGTCATAAAAGACATTGTACAATGAGAATTGGAGTGTTCAAATGTGATAGGCCAAAAGTAAGAATCTACTATGAGTTCATATTTCTCCGCACAATTGTAGGTTTTTTTTATTTAAGTAAATTCTATTGTAGGGCCTTAAGCAAATGCCAACTGTACAAAAGGGGAAAAACGTTACAAAAGAGGGAGAAGAACAATAATAGACTCTCACCAAAAATTGAGACAACCAACAAACAGTTTTTGTCTCTACATTGAAAGGAGTACTACACAACAAAAGATTCTATATAATCACCAGTGTATTTTGGTATGAGGTTCCTCTCTTTGTATTCCTTTTTAGTGGTTTAATAATTGAGATTTTGATGGGCAACGAATCCAAAGTACATATGATTGCCTTAATGATTTGAAGGTACCTCAATGGACCATTAGCTTGGAGCAATGACAGCATCAATGAGAACATGTGTATACAAAATGAAAAAAGAAAGGCAATGATGAACATGTGCATATGAGTTGGGAATGAAATAATGGGAAGTAAAAGGTAAAATATTGCCAAGGCTAACCCAAATCTCAGATATACTATCATATGATTTGAACACGATTATGTAAAATGTGGCCATTGGAAAAGTAGTCATTGTCAAACAAGAGACCAAGTATTCAACGAGAAAAATTGCATAAAATGCATTGTTGTAAGTTAAAGCAGATAAAAGATAAGTTGAAGAAATAATAATTTAAAGGGAACACCTGGAAGTGATAGTCGGCATCGCATGTCTTCCATGCTGAATGAAAAAACCATGATACAAATGATAAAATTCAGACACACACTTAAAACCACTACAACAAAGATGTGTTATAGTTTAAGCAGACATGTGAAGTAAAAGGCCTATTTTACAAGCATGTTTTAGTCAACTGAATTGCATAAGGATCAGAATGCAGCACAATACCATGGAATGCAGTCTTTAAGGCCCCTAGCTTATTTATAGGCATCAGCGAACATTGAAACAAAATGGAAATCAATATATATATACTAATGAAACTCGAGTTTTTAATAAATACCAGCCAATTTGAAATTGATTGTTCCACACTTGTATCAACATTTCTTGTCAGAAATGTTGCCTCTCGGGCCAACAAAACCTGCTTCCATAGCCGCTCACTCCCATAATATTTCCACTTAGGCCTTTCCGGCAACGAGCCAAATTCTGGATCACAAGGATTCTTTGCAACCTCGACAACCCAATCTAGAATTCTCCAGCGAAGATCCCGCTTGCTCTTCCTATCAGAAACCTTCCCCGTAAGAACAACAGAATCACAAATCATATTACTATCTTCGCCTTCATACAGATTTTTCATGTCCTCCACACTCCTCTTATCTTCCTCTGATTCTACTGAGCTCCAAACCTCATTATCACTGCACAATTTTTCAACATCCGTGGAATTCGAAAGACTCTTTTCCAAATCCAAATGAGGGTTTTTTCCATCTTTCTTATTCTGATCCATTAAACCACCACTCAGATCTAATCTATATAAATTTTTGACATAGACTAATCTCAAAGCAGAACCGCCTTTGGCCACCCAATTCCACAACCCATTTGTTAAAACCTTCTCGTACCCTCCATTTTCTGTCACTACCAAGTAAATCTTGAGCAAATCCAATGATTTTCCATCACCAAAGATTTGGAGGTAAAGACCCAAAACAGCCACTCCCACGGTTCTCTTCAAGAGAAAAATATAAAAATTTGTCGAAAAAGCATTGAAACTTTTCTTCTTCGGAACCGTCAACAGATTCCTCCGAACCCTGCTCAAGATCGTACCAAGACTCCTTCCTCTAAATCTTCTGGTGGGTTTTGAAGAAATCTAGAGCAGACCCATAAGCTATCTTCCACCACCCTTGCCATGGATTGTGAATCAAACCCTAAAGACAAATGATTACAAAAAGAATAAAAAGGAAAAGTAAAGAAAGAATGGCAAGATATGAACAGTAAGAGATGAAAGAGTAGAAGAAAGAGAGATTAGAAGTACCGAGTAAACATCTGTGTCCTGGAAATGAAATGGGTTTTTGGCGGGAAGTCATTGATCTAGGGCTTGAAACAAGTTTTGGTCCCCCATCATTAAAGTCCCAACTTTTTTTCTTCCTTTTTTTTTTCTCTAAAAAGAACTAATAGATGAACGGCGATAAAGAGGGAAAGGGAGGGAGAAGGAGGGAATGAAATGGGTTTTTTTCAAAATTTTGAACAGACACAGACCCTCAGGCCCCTCCTCTTGGAAAAAAAAAAAACAAAGATTTGTGATTGGCGGCAGGCAGAGTAAAGGAAGATTGACGTACCAGTATTTCGCTGACCTGTTTTGTCGTCCTCCTTTTGCCCTCTTGCCAACGCCTTTATTCCTAAAATGGTCCTCGGCTCCTTCTGTGTAATAAAAGGAATGTTTTTGGGAGATCCAATCACAGATTTTTGGATGCGTGTAAATTAGGGTTTACAAGAGCAGCGAGCAGGGGATGTCAATTTTCCTTGCTCAGCTGTATCCCTGCATATTTTTGTTTTGTTATGTAATTTTTTTTATTACCTGGACTGAGTTAATTAATTATTAATTCTTTAAAAAAAAATTATAGATGGATTAATCATTATGCTAAGTTTTTTAAAAATGAGATACAATTTTTATGTTAAGAATATTATTATGATAATTTTGTTCTCAATATTCCTTCACTCATATCCGTCCTTACCATCAACAAATCTTAGCTGACTTTCATTACCACCAAATTCACACACCCTAACCGACCTCCATCAATATCCTCGACACCTAAATCTCCATTCCCAACTCCTAAATTTCCATCCCAGGTCTCGTCGACTACTGTCGGCCACCTACCCCTTGACGTTGATCATTGTTGGCCACTCTTCCATCACCACCGACCACCATTCCTTACTTCACCATCAAAACCAACCACCAACTCCAGATTTGGACCACTATCAGCTATTCCTCCGTCACCACTGACAGTGATCGACCACTACACCATAAAAACCAAACAGCGACCCCAGATTTGGACCACCGTCAGCTACTTCCCCATTGACGCCGACCACTGTCAGTCACTCCTCCATCACCACCAACCACATCGCCTAGTCCACGACCTCCTTCGCACCATTGTCATCCTCCTGCCATGCTTAACCCTTCATCATCATCTGCTTTTTTTCTTCTTCTAGTTCTAAGAAATTTAACTGAGAAATTCCTTACTACAAGACGAAGATGATCTAGCCTTTCATCTTATTATTCTTCTTTAGTTCTTAGAAATTTAATTAAAAAATTTCTCAGTACAAGACGAAAGCAGTAAAGAGAAGAAGTTTGCCATCGATGAAAAAAAGAAGAAAACGAAAACGACGCCAGAAAAAAAGAGTCGATAGAGGTTTGGTGGTTGATGTTCAGTAGTAAATGTGAGGTCGTTGAAATTAGCTCCAGAGAAGAAGACTAAGGAGATCGGCGTTGGGCTGGCGCTGGAGAAGAAGGAGGAGGATATTGGTGGCGAGGCTAGGGCAGCGGGATTAGGGTTTTTTATAGAGATGGTGAGGGCGGTGGTAAGCGTAGTTACTTAGGGGTATATTAGGAAATAGAACAAGTGAATGGGATTGGCTTTTAAAAAAATGTTGATTGGACTATTCCTTTTATATATTTAACTAATAGAACTTTTATTTTAAAATTAGATTATTGGCTCAATCATTTGAATAAAGAATTTAACAATGCGGTTCAAAAATTCAAGCTCAAATTATTAATAGTAGCTCGCAAGTTTCTTATATAGCATATTTAAATTTTATCTCTCATCGTGTAGGATGAGTTATCTTAATATCCCTACACAATATGCGACGATCTCGTCGCATGCCCCAAGTTCTTTTCTTAGTTGAAATGTGGATAGCAACTCAATAATGGATACGGAACAGCTCATTAGCGTGCACAAGATATACAACTTCAGAGACTTCATTTTTTTCTAAAATCTCTACTTCTCTATTCACACTACCATGGAGTACTTAATGAAATCAGGAATGGCTTTGAGACTATTTGTGACAATCTACGTAGACCATTGACCTAATTATTTGAATAAAAAGCATAACAACGCAATTCAAAAGTTTAAACACAAATTATTAATAGTAATTTACAACTTTTTTTATATATGAGATTTAATTTTTCTCTCTCACCGATGTAGAATGAATTATCACATTATCCGTATTATTAAATTTTTTAGTATATGTCATAACTTCACATATATCATAATGTTTTGTTTTAATCTTTAAATTTTCATAGTTTATTGGGTCAAGGTCTGTAATTCACGAAATTTTTAGTAAATGACATTGCTTCAAATATATCATAGTATTTTGTATTGATCTTTAGATTTTCGTGGTTTATTTAGTCAAGGCTCGTAATCTACGGTCACTTGTGCCTCAGAATTCGAACACTTGTTTCAGAAGGGGCGAGTCCTACAAAATTCTAGGATTCACTTGGTGTGTCCAATTTTGCGTTTTGCATCTGTGCACGAAAGCAATTTTTGAGTTTTTTGCTTCCAATATTAAATGAGGTGGGGCAATATTTGCATCTCACACTCTCATTAAATAAATTAATTATTTTAAATATATATATATATATATATATTAAAGAATATATATATAATAGACTAAAACATTCGTTTATTATATTTATCTCTATTTCTTAATTTTAATAACTTGTTAACTATTATTTTTCATTTATGAAATTATCTACAGCTCTTATAGTAGTATCACTTATTTGAAATTTATGAACTATCCGGATACATTTTCACCTTCGCCTTGCTCTCGTTATTTTTAAAAAAAATTTATTTCGTTCTCATTGAAGAAATTGAGAAAGAAAAATAACTATATATTTTCTGTCTATTGAAACTGTACAATATATGACCTATTTATAGGCGAATAGAGATAAACAAAAAAGAAATACAATAAATAGATAATAAAATCAAATCAGATCAATCTAATATTCTAACAATCAATCTAATATTCTAAGATCCCCCTCAAACGCGAGATGACGAAGTCAGCTGAAATTTGAAAATTAGAGCACATAGGCGACCAAGAGGATGAAATTTTGTGAAAATATCGGCAAGTTGATCTTCAGAAGAGACAGATCGGAGATGTAGAATGCCATGCTGAAGGTGATGTCGGATGAAGTGACAATCAATTTCAATATGTTTGGTGCGCTCATGAAAGATATCATTGTGAGCAATCTGGATGGCGCTCTGATTATCACAATA
>JAOTRH010153719.1:0-13169 GCA_034768845.1 Heliamphora exappendiculata | reverse complement strand
AACATTGGGTGACCACTGTTTGTTTATTTGTTATATATATATATATATATATATATATATATATAAAGAGAGAGAAATAAGGAACTGGAGAGATTTTTTTATTTATTTTTGTTGAGCTTTAGCACATGTAAAATAATAAATAATAATAATAAATGAATAAATAAAAAGGAGTTTTATTAATTATAAACAAAATTAAGTTTAATTTCTATTAAGAAATTAAAATATTGCTTTAAATTGCCAGTACATAGATAAAATGTGGCTTTTTGAATTTTGATTATTATTATTATTATTATTATTATTAATTAATAAATATTATTTTAATTCTAATTTGGATAACTAATCATCTGGATTAAGTAAATTAAGTATAAAATGAAGATGAACATATTTGAATATAAAAAAAAAGGTAACAGTAAAAGTAAAATTTTAAAGGGGGTTTAAGTTGTATTTAAATGGTGTCTACATTAGCATTAGTTAATTGTAGTTTTCTATATTTTTATAATTTAGGGTGACGTCGACTCTTAAATTATTCCGTTGCAGTACGTAATACATTGTTGAATTTCAGGTGAGTAGTTTGCATGTTACGTGTTTTTTTTAAAATCACCCTGTCCCCAAATAGTTTTGTGAAATAAAAGAAAATTTAGAAATTCTTTTATATAAAAAGATATACATATATGCGATGAAAAAAAATGGTATAAAAATTATTTGTGACGTATTCAAATTTTATATGTATCTTTTCGTACATAATTTTGTGGTACAACTTATGAGATTCTATTTTGGGACCATATTCAAAGTCCAGGGGATATACCCTCTACGGAGGTAATTCTGGCCGCTAGTGAAAAGGCCACGACCTTGCACTCGTGGTGACTCTAGTGCTCAACGGTTTTAGAAAAAATGCGTGGTATTTCAGGTGACTCGAAACTGGTTCATCTTAGGGAAAAGGCATGGTATTCTGGGTGATTCTAAATTCGATGTTAGATCTAACGGGTCGAAGATGTCCTGAGTTTTATATATGTGTGACACTAGATACTTATTTATGGTTCCCACCAATCATAGATGATCATGTTATCTATTATGATGAAACTTGCATTGTAATTATGTTTAAAAAAAAAATAAATGTGTGAGTTTGAAAAGTTGTGTTATGCTATGATTATGTTTCAGTTTATGTATTTTGGACATCCCATTTTGAACTGTATTTTACTATGTATGTTAACCATTCACCGAGCCATCGGTTGACGTTGTTGTTAACACTTTCAGGTGATTAACAGGGTGGCTAGTGGCGAACTCTGTGGTATTCAGGGACCCAGTTTTAGTGACCTCATAGGAGTTTCTGTTTTGGCATTTTCTTTTCCCTTTATTTTAGCTAGTGTTTATAGCTAAGTTTTTAAATGAAGAATATTAGGCTATTTGTGACCCACGAAACTTTTGTTTCAAGATAATTTCAGTAATAATGTATGCCGGCACTCTTTATACTTTTCTTGGTGAATTATTTTGTTCTTCGGGCTTTCGTGGCTTATTGGGCCAAGACCCGTAGTGTACGACCGGTCATGCCTTTTGATTTGGGGCGAGACACAAGCTGTAAACTTTTTTCCATTCAACAAGACACCAGTAATTCGATTAGCAGGCGCAAGTTGAGAAAGAGAAAAGTTGGATTGAGACGAGTTAGGCATGCTTCTGTTATTGGATTTAGTCATATTGCCAAACTGAAGACAACGCTGAACTAAAAAGATTGCTACCGAAAAATAATGGTATCCCTCAATAGATATAAGTAGCCAAGGAAAAAGTTACCATATCAGTGAATCAATAAAGGTGATTCAATGATAGAGCTCCAATCTCAACACCAGTATGCAACTCAAAGGAACAAACCACATAGGCACCACTTCTTAAGGAATACGAAACAGTAAAGACCAGTGGTGGCGACATTGGGAATGGGCAGCGACTGCTCCAAGGTCGAACCAAAAAAGGGCTTAACCAGAATAGAGAGGTGCACTAGAAGGAGGTGCGACGGAGCTAGGGTTTTCAACTAGAGGGCTGCGGCGGCGGGCTAGGATTTCCAACTAGAGGGCGGCGGTGAGGGGCTAGGGTTGTGAACCAGAGGATGACGACGGGGGGCTAGGGCTGCGAACTAGAGGACGACGGCAGTGGGCTAGGGTTGCGAACCAGAAGGGGGTCGAACCAAAGAACATCGGTTTATTTATTTATTTATTTATTTTATTCCCTTTGTGAAGTTCGAAGATCAATTAGCAGATGTTTTTACTAAAGGGTTTAGTAGTAAAGTGTTTCACTCCATTGTGTACAAGTTGGGTATGAGAAATGTCTCTGCATTAACTTAAGGGGGAATATTAAGTTGCTAGTATTCTATTTTAATCGTATTATTGTACTTTAATCTCATTATATATAAATAACAGTGATGAGGAAGAGAACCCTAAATTGCTCTTTTATTCTCTACTATGATAATTCTCTCTCTAGTTTTCTTCTCTATATTTCTTTCTCTACAGTTATCTTAACAGAACTGCTTTTCCTTCCTGGCTAACCAAGGGCAATAGTCTTTAGGACTAGGTTTATGGATTTATTGGATTGGACCTGGATGCAAGGAGGTTGATATATGAGGTTTGCTTTTTGTAAATGAATAATTAAATTTGTTTGGAGTGACGAAATCAATTGTTTAGCAATCATATGTTGGCAAGACATCCTTTGATTTATCAAGAACTTGAGCTGATGGATATGTTAGTCCATTTTTCTCTTTCAAGTTTGACATGCATCTTCTGTTTCGTTCTGAGTATTCTTACTTGTAGCAACAATTGGGGATTTATCTCCGTAACCTCTTTGGCAGGTTTGGTCTAGTTAAGATGATCATGGATAATTTTGTACATGATTGATGAAGCATTGTTAATTTTGTACACGAATGGAAGCAATTCACTTACTAAGAAGATTAATAGAGAAGTATAGGGAAAATAAGAGAGATCTTTATATTATTTTTATAGACTTAGAAAAAGCTTATAATAGAGTGTTTAGAGTATCATATGGTGGGCATTGAAGAGAGAGAAAGTGACAAAGGATTACATTAATGTGATAAGAGATGTATATAATGGAGCCGCCACAACAATCAAATTACCAGCTGGAGAAACAAGTGAATTCTTAATTACTGTAGGATTACACCAAGGATTGGCTTTGAGTCCTTATCACTTTGCCTTAGTTATGGATGAATTGACTAAACATATTCAGGATTAGGTCCCATGGTGTATGTTGTTTTTTGATGATATTGTCTTAGTGGATGAGATTAGGAATGAGGTTAACGCTAAGCTAGAAATGTGGAGGGTAACTTTGGAATCAAAAGGGTTTCGAATAAGTAGAAATAAAATTGAAGATATGGAATATAATTTTAGCAGTAATAGGAGTATAAATTGTGAAAAAGTAAAGATTCAAAACCAAGAGATGCCTAAGAGTGAATATTTTTGTTATCTAGATTCAATTATTTAACAAAGATGGAGAGGTTGCAAATGATATAACCTGTAGAATCAAAATTGGTTGGCTTAAGTGAAGGAGTGTTTCTGGAGTTTTATGTGATCGACGGATATGTATAAGATTAAAAGAAAAATTTTGTAGGACAACTATTAGACCAACAATTTTATATAGGATAGAATGTTGGGCTGTTAAGAAAGATCACAAAAACAAGATGAGTGTTGCGTAGATGAGAACGTTGACATAGATGTGTGGTAAGACTAGAAGATAAATTTAGGAATGGAAAGATTAGTGGAATGGCAGGGGTTGCACCAATTGAGGACAAATTGAGAAAAAATAGATTAAAGTGGTTTAGACACATATAACGTAAACCAGTTGATGCAGTAGTTAGAAAAAGCAACAAGATCATGAGTAATGAAAACACTAGGGGGAAAGGTAGACCTAAATTGACATGAGATGTCGTATTAAAAAAAGATGTGAACTTATTAAAACTAATTGAAGAATTGGCTCTTAACATAGTAGAATGGCGTAAAATGATTCATGTAACCGGCTCCAATTGATTGGGACAAAGGCTTAGTTTGGTTTGGTTTGCTAATGATGAAGCATTGTAACCTCTTTGGCAGGTTTGGTCTGATAAAGATGATCATGGATTATTTAGTACATGAATGTTGAAGCATATGTTAATTAGTTATTGGAGGGTAAACTGTGTAATTGTTATGTGTTTTCCTTGCTGGTTCTGAGTTTTGTCCCTGGTTGCCACATTTTCCTTTTGTCCTTTGTTGCTTCAATTCTAGTCTTCAAAAATTTATTGTTGCATTGTGTGACGTGGTAGGTCTCTCTCTCCCCTCCCCTCCTCTTTTTTTTGAAATTGTTCTGCTGATGCATTTCTGAGAGAAACACCAAAAACATGGCAGTACTTTCAAGATTGCCTGTTTTATATCTCTCAGGGACAGTGCTACACTGGCACCCAGCAAACTGGGATGCAAAATCTGTTTGTTGGGAAATTAATGGAGGTCATACATATATAATATAATAAAGTAAGATGTGACAGGATGTCTAATATGGAATGACATGTTGAATAACCCATTTGCGACTGAACTTGAATCTTAAGTTCTGTTTTGCTTCATATTTCAGGCAGAACTAATTGACCCTGCATTGAGGGGAACACTTAACGTGTTACGGTCATGTGTGAAAGTTCCATCTATCAAAAGAGTGGTCCTAACATCTTCTATGGTTGCAGTTATACGCAACCGAAAAGCACTAATTCCTGGTGTCTTAGTTGATGAAACTTGGTTTTCGGATCCGTTGTTTTGCGAGGAGCTAAAGGTGTGTAAATGAACTACTTTTCTATCATCATTTGTTAGCAATTGCTTGTGAAAATAAACAAATGGAAATTCCAGTGGTTGGATTCCAATGTGATAATGTAAAACACTTCAGAGGATCAGCAATTCAGTTTGGTGTAGTTTTGGGACCTGAAACAACTGTTTACAAAGTGAACTTCTTTTTCTTCATTTTCCAGTTCTTGCTTCCTTTTCCATAATAAGAACAACTTTGTATGGTCTTGTTACCTGGAAATATTATTATTTCTGCACTTTTGCACTTCTTCTCTATGGCTTATTCATGTTGAGATTGCAGGGATGTTTAGAGTTGTTTTGCAATCATATTGGACAGGATTTCAGCATTTTGATGTGATTACTCATCTAGTCATCTATCAAAATTTGTGTCATCTTTTGTTTTGTGGAATCAAGGATGAACTCTGCGACCCTTTCATGTCTTTTGGTGAATCTGTTTACATGTCAAATCAGTGCATTTGAATTGTTAAATCAGATTCATTATGCAGAATGTTTGAATATTGTTTATTCAATCTATATTTAAAAATAAGATACCGTATGTATACAAAGCCACATATAGATGGCTGACCATCTAAGTATCATTCTGACATTCCAAATTGATTAAAAAGTATTAAGAATGTGCTCCCATGAGTGCGCATGTATTTTACTGGATGACATGATCTCACATTGTAATATGAATGCAACTAAGATCATCTTGCCAATGCTTCATATGTTAGATAACAGGCTACTTGGGATATGTTAATCTTTGCAATGAAATTACCTGGAATAGAGAATGTAGCAACAATGATATTATATGATATAGTCAAGTTTGTACTTATTGAACACACACACAGACACACACACACAACAGTCAAGTTTGTAGCTATCCCCATATTCTGTGTTATTTATGTAATTTAAAATATTTCGAATAAGGTATACTGATTTTTAGGTGCGCTGATATGTACATTTACATTGTACAACAAATGTGAAGTGCCTTTGACATTTTATAGCTCTATATCAACTTATGTTTTACAACCTATGTGAAGTACTACTGACATTTTATAACTCATAATATTTCAAAAACAATACACATTTAGAATTTTGTTAAGAGCAAAATAGCAACCAAAAAAAAAAAAAACATTTATGTAGCCGACCCCAATTGATTGGGATGCAAGGTGATGTAAAAACAGAGAGAGAAGAAGAGGAAGAAGAAGAAGAAGAAGAATAGGGTGGGAAGAAGATGAAACAGATGAGAGAAGAAGAGAGGGAAGGGGAAATAAATCACACAATTCTAATTTAAATTCTCATTCATAGAACTCTAAGTAATACATTAAGAAGATCTCTTATTTACAAGCCTAAAACCCTAATTAAAAAAGAAACTAGAATCCATAATTAGATAGAAAGAAAATTAAACTAGAATATTTAGAATCCTAAACTAAAAGAAAACAAAATAAAATCTTAAGTCAAAGATAATTAACATAACTCTAATTATTAAATAATTAAAATAAAATTGTAAATGAGCCTTAATATTCCGCATCACAAGTCTTAGTTTGGTTTGGTTTGGTTAGACGTAAAATTTTGAATCTTTCCCTGCCAAAGTGTATACTAACTTTTCTTTTGGAACTGGAACTGTGAACTACAGTAGGGTCCTTATAAAGCCATATGAGAGTGATTGTTGTGCCTAATTGTGCTATTTGCATGTTTTTTCACTTATATGTTTGTCCAGAGCTGATTTTATTTGCATTCAAACCAAATACCTTTTTTCGTTTTAATTTATTCAAATTATCGGTTTCATCAGCTTTGGTACCCTCTTTCAAAGACGTTAGCAGAGGAGGCTGCTTGGAAATTTGCAAAAGAGAATGGGATTGACATGATTTCAATAAATCCAGGATGGGTCATTGGTCCTTTCTTACAACCTACTCTTAATACAACTGTGGAGGTTGTTCTCAACTTGATAAACGGTACTCTTCAGCAACCCATAGTTTATGTTTATGGTTTGTTTTTGTACTTGAGTAATCTCGCTTTAGCTTGATGATTAACTTAGCCCTTTGTCGTACCTTCATAAAGAAAACAATGGGTGGATATAATAATCAATTCAATTATATATCTTTCCTCCATAGTATGTGCTCAGGCAGTGCATGAAAAGAACATTTCAAAAAGGGATTTTTATAAATCCAGCCAAAAAAGAAAAATAAATGGGAGATCTGAGATTCCCTGAAATCTTATTTAGAGACATTTACTTTATAGAACGAAAATGGGATACATGAGCCAAAACTCACGCACGAGTGACCATGTTGAATTGTTGATTCTTACCTGTTCGATTATTAGACTCTTAGTTGCTCCTAGCTTGGGAGAAAGAGTAGATGAGGCCTGATTAGAGCAGACAGAATGGAAGACAAAATGCTAATATCAAATTGACATGTTTTATGACAAATTGTAAAAATCCTGTTCTGTAGGAATTTTAGCTGCGCGAGATATGCCAGCCATGTGATATCATCTGAATTTCATGTTCGTAAAGCGAAATGGGATAGTGTCAACTAACCATTTGCAATAACTTGTCAGTTGTAATAGAATTTATTACTCTCTCTCTCTCTCTCTCTCTCTCTCTCTCTCTCTCTCTCTCATTTCCTTCTTTGTGGAGGACTGAGACTTGTGACCTTTTCTTCTGAACTCTTAAACATGCACATCACTTCACATAGTTCATCTAATCAGCTTTGGGTCCCTTTTAACAAATAGCATTTGGTTGACCCTTGGCCAGTGTGAATTCGTGATTCTACCTTTTGTACTTTGTTGGTACCCTTTCTTGAGTTTTTAACTTATTCTTTGTTGTTAGATTACCATGTTCTAGGGAAACCAATTCTAGTATCAAAGAGTTGAAATTGAATATTATCTTCCTTGACTCAATTCAATACCACAAACCTTAACCAATTTATTTGGATTCAATTACCTGGATTAATCTTCTCCAATCTGCTCTCTGTTGAGTCATATTTTGGGTTCTATATTCTTTCTCATCTTCGTCTTTGTTCTTTTGGCACCTTCAGCTTGAATCAAGTTACTCTCTGTGCTACCATGCTAATGCATTAACCTGTATACATTGCCCACGGTCAAACCATATCCAGTGTTGATTTCTCATCTTAACTTCAACTTCAAATGACTGCATCTTTGAGTTATTGTATCTTTCTTTGAATTCCTTCTCTTCAGTGTTAACATCTTCTTCAGTTATTTTCTGAACATTTTATTTCTTAATTTCCCAAAATTCTATCAAATAGGTATACCTGACTGCATGGATATTTTATGAAACTTTACCTTTTACATTGTAGGAATAGTATAATCACTCAACTTTCTATAAGCACTTGCGTCATACAAACTTACAAGTTACAATACATCGATTCTACACCAACTAACACCCTCAAATATGCCAAAATACACCTTTTTGGTTGGCGTTGTTTGACAAATAGTTCAAATTTAGTTTTGGATCAGACAATCAGGACCATATTTCGATCGTTTAAGTTTTGGCCTCACCAGCCCATTGGTTTTGGCTTTAGATTCTATTATTGTTGGGTGTGTGTTTAATTGAACTGTTCCTCCTAGACTAGAGGCAATATATAACCAAGGCGGAATGCTGCCTCTCATAAAGAGCACCCTGTTTACCCTCCTAAGTCCTAATGTATGTCTAATTTATTTATGTCTTATTTTTAGTTTTTACCATCCCAGTTGCTAAAAAGCTTGAACAGTTGTAAAGGGAATACCTTTAAGGAGACTTAGGTGATGAGTTTCATAAACACGGGACGTATCAGATGCAGCTTGCTTCCCTTTCGTGCCTAGGGTTGGAACTTCAATGTAATTTAGAACTCTTATGGTTTTGGGTTACAGAATGGCATTAAGAAAGAATGGGTTGTGTTCTTGAAGTGCATCTACTTTTGAGTAAGAAATGACTAGAGAACAAGGTTTTATCTGGTCTGTGGTTTCAAAGATCTTTAACATTGCCATTAATAAAGATGCATGGCCTATCATCAACAACTGGAGTGACATGGGATTTGTGGTTTTCTAAATCAATTCACAACGCAAGCTAGAATTATGGTCAACTTCTTTGACTATTACATGGAAGTTTTGTATACAGTGATAGGAGGATAAATCAGGATAGAAAATTTAAAAGCATGGGAATTTTGGAGTGAGGTTGATATATAATAATTTATGTATCAATTAAGTGTCAGGTTTTCCGTTTTCCTTATTAAGGCACATGGAATTTGTCACACCCCAGGTTTTGAAGACTCGATGTTTTGAGGTCTGGATAGAGAAGGTCCGGTTTAAGGGCCGACTATCTAAGGAAATCGATGATAAGATAGCCCAAGGCTGATCAAAATTTGATTTACAACAAAATTAAGTCCAACTGATTGGAATAGATCAATTGTCCGAAGTCCGAGCAAAAGTAGAACAGGGTAGTGGCACTCATGTCTAGATGGTGATGGCTGCCGTTTGGAACAGGCTACTACTGTCGAGACGCTTGCTCCTTCGGACGGAGCAAGCCATCTCTGTATCACCCCATCTCACATTAGTAGGAGATATAAATTAAATCTGGTATATAAAAAAATTTGTGGGTTACTACTAATAATTTGGGTTTAAGTATCTTGGGTCACGTTGTTAGGCTCTTTATTCAAGTTATTAGATCAGTGATCTATTTGGGTCGTTATAAACGGTATCAGAGCTAACCCTAGTTCTCATGTGGGGCCCCATGGCGGTGTGGATAAAGAAGTAGAAGCTCTGGAGAGGAATAAATGCCTCGAAATTGTATACCTTGTGTACGCTTATAGGTTGCTTTGTAACTATTAATGGGCTGTTATCTACATCCCAATTAGGGGAAGAACTTGGGCTACATGACAAAGATATCGCCTATTTGAGTGGGAGATATTGTGACACCCCATCCCACATCGGTGGGAAATGGAAATTAAATCTGGTATATAAAGAAACTTGTGAACTACTACTAATAACTTGGGCTTAAGCATCTTGAGCCATATTGTTAGGCTCTTTATTCAAGTTATTGGGTCAGTGGTCTACTTGGGTCATTATAATCTCACTGGGAAAACTTCGAGTTTTGGCTGTCCAAATGCCCAAAACCTCTATTCGGATGGTGGAAGGCAGAAGCTGATATGTAGAAATTTGGGATTGGCCATCAGATGTCTGAAAGGGTCTATTCGAATGGAAAGAGATTGAGAAGGACTAGAAATCAAATTCTAAATACCAAATCCAAGGCACAATAAAGTTGAAAGTTCACCAATGATGTAAACAATTCCTACACAACATTAAATTGCATAAAATAGGCTCAAGAGCCACACCTCCTTACCTTTCATAACAATTCGACCGGTTCTCATTTTGAATCTAAATTATGAATACAATCTCCATTAACAAACATGAATTTGAATTTCATTCATTTTCAAGATCACTTATCTTTCAACTTCAAACACGATACCAAAACGAAATTGCATCATCTAATCAATTATTTTCCTATCATGCTTCTACCTAATTATGCCTATGTTTGGCTTAGTTTTTTTGGGAGGTTTTTTTCTTAAACGCCTCTTAAAAAGCTTACTTATTTGGCCTCCCACTATGATCAATTGGCCTTTTTCACATCTTTTTACAGCTACTGTTTTATAAAAAAGCCAAAAAGTCAAAAAATCTACAAAAAAAAAAGTTATGCCAAACACAAGCTACATAAATCCCCAAACACAACATTTTAGGTCTTATGGCCGTAAAATATGAAATGAATCAAACGATGGCCTTCAACACATAATTATCCCCAAATCCTAAGAATGAGCATTCCAACTTCATCAAGCCCTTGGCTCTAAGCCAACACTTGAAACAGTAGGCCTGAGTACGATTCCCCAACAGAAAATCATGGAAGAAAGTAATATGACGTGATGTGCGTATCGGTCTACCTGTAACGGGAATCAGGCGCTGAAGACATGAATTTTTTTCAAGCGCTAACAAATGACATAAAACTCATTGATACACATATTCTAACTTTATTTACTACAAATTGAATGCTTATAATTGTTTTTAATTGTTATTTGGACACAACAAATATATTTTTTAGAATTTATATTATTTTTAAAATTAAAAAAATATGATATTGTTGTATGATAAAAGAATTTCACCAAATATCTATGATATCATAAATACTAAATAATAAATATTTATATTACTTTATATAATATAAATGAGGTAAGGTATATACATAATTTAAATATTACATACAATAATAATAAATTATAAGATGATAAATTGAAGAAAATGATTAAAAAAAACAAGATAAAAATATAAATAAAAATTATAATAAGAATTTAAATACCAATTAAAATAATAAAAAAACTTACAAATTGAAAAAAATAAATGAGGCACATCTATCCACACACAAACACAGCCTTGAGGGATTTAGCAAATTGAAACCAAGTCTCCAAATCGCAATCGCAACAGCAGCAACCCCAATCGAACTTGACGATCCAAATCGCAACAGTGCACAAGCGGCAACCCCACCGGAATCCCAAATCGCAATAGCAGCGAACTCCAATCGAACTCAACTGCGACGCTGGAAGTTTGGAACCCTAAATCCAAACTCCAACGCACGATCGACAATCCAAATCGGTGCTGGAACCCTAGATCTGAACTAAAATCGAAGAGGAAGATGAATTTGGAAGAGGCGAAACAAGTTCCAAAGAGGCGAAACAGACGAGTTCGAAGATGACAAAAGAAAAAGGAAAAAGGTAAGTTCAGTTGTCGTGTCACAAGAGGGCTCGTATCAGCTGTAACGGCTGTTACATGCCGATACTCGACTGATCCTCATTACGTAACGGGAGTAACGGTCGATACAGTGGGGATTCTTCGTGCAACCGCTACACTGAAGCGTAATGGGATCGGCAGGTCAAGATACTGTTACGTAATGGCCGATTCGTTACATAACGGCTGTTATTTAGTACCCTGAGCCAGACCCAAATTGAGAGGGGTGGCCCAAGCCCAACCAAAGCCCTGGGGGCTTGGTCCTTCGGGCCTAGGCCTGGCTTGGTTTTTGTCGTGAGTAATTAACATATGAAACTACAAAAATAAATAAAGCTTTTACACTCGTCATCCCACTTGAACGAAATTGTAAGAATTTTTGCTTGTCACCCCACTTAAGCATGATTAAGAGAGCATTGAGAGTAATTAAGAGAACTTTGAAAGAAATTGAGTTTTGAGATATTAAGAGAGATTGAGAGTGTTAAAATAATTAGTGGAGAACATAAGAGGGGTGGAGGGTATTTATAGGAGAAATATTTACTTTTAACCATTGCCAAATAGCTTATAATGGCTATTTAGTGTTGATCGTTTGAACAACGACTTTTGATCTCGGATTTTCATTTTTTGAGCGTTTGCAACGCTCGTGGGCCATTTGTTTTTTGAATTTTTTGGGCCTGTTGGCCTGCGCACGGGCTTTTCAATATATAGGCATAGCCCCAGCCCAAGGGGTTCGGGTTGGGCTCAGACTTGGGTTGGGCTTTGCTTCGTGAACCTTGGATCAAATTTACCCTCCTACAGCTAATCAACCCTTGCACAACTTTATGGTCTTTCACTGATAGGTACCTCGTACTCATTTTCTTTCCTCTGCGACGCAATCCAAATAACAAAATCAACCTTAACACCAAGCCCTTGACCCAGTGAGTCAACCCTCGCAAAAACACAATACCCAAATCAACTCATATGAAACTTTGGTTTAACCCAATGTTTCCAATATCAATCTGATTTCAATACTCGCACAATGGTCTCAATTATCCATTTTCCACATTCATTTCTCATAATGTAACTAATTTCCTATATTTTCTACTTTAAACCAATTTGTATAAAATTTTTACCATTTACTCAACAGTGCATTTAAATTTTATATGCACATATATACATATCTAATTTCATACCAACACAAAATTAATAAGTTCTCTAAATTTTCTCATAAACCCTAAGTCTTGCATTTTTCAACAAACCTTAAATTAAATTCTCCTGGCATTTCTAAAGCATAGTAAATCTCTAAATAAAGTATAAAAATCCAAGAATGTCCCTATTACATGCACCTTAACAAATCATGACTTTTTTTTTTCTTCAAAAAAACCCCAAATTTCAACCCAACCAAAATAACCATTAATCATGCAAATCAAGCCTTATTACTCTAAGAGCATAGAAACCTAACTCAAAATCCAAGCAAAGATGTAGAAGACGAAAAAGCCTCGAAATTCAATGTTTTTGCAACGAAAATCTAATTGGTAGGAACTGAAGCCTTTGTCGCGTTGATCACCTTTGTCTTCTTAGCTTTGTAGAGAATCGGATGATACAAGGCGCTTATGTGTGTGTGTGTGCGTG
>JAOTRH010153708.1:0-13169 GCA_034768845.1 Heliamphora exappendiculata | reverse complement strand
GAACTTCTCCATCTCTGGCATTTTGAACTTTTTTGGCAGTTTTACATCTGGGAACAGGCATAAACCGCCTACATCCAACATGTATTTTTCTACTCCTTTTGCTTTTCTCAGTACCTTCTCCATCCAGTCAATCTTTTCCGCCAGCGCGGATTCCCTGGTCTGAGAAGTATTCTCATCTTCTATCACGATTGGGTGGGGAACCCGAGGTGGTACAGCAACCTGTGGTATTTCTGGCCCTTTGTTGTCATCTAAAAAATCTTCGCCATTCTTGTTCACATTGTCTGGCTGTCCATTCACACCAAGCATACAGGCCTGAATTGCTTGTATATGTGCCTGGCACTGGATCTACAAACTCGCAGGATCTACAAACTCTACTCAACACCACATTCCCACTGACTGGGGTCTCTACACTCACTGCACTACCTAACAAGTCTGCCACCAACCCCAATGTAGATGCAGAGGCAGACGATATAAAAGAATGCGATGCTCCCGTGTCGATGAGGATACTAGCCCATGATCTATAGACTAGAAGAGTACTTATGATCGTGGACGGAGTAGCTATAGCATAAGGCATAACTAGTGCTTTGGAAGCACTTGGATCAGCAAGAACATAAGCCCTGGCCTGCGGTGGTCTGGTCTGCCCACCATAACTCTGCGTCGTCGGTTGCCTCACAGACTGTCCTGAGGCACCTCCTTCTACGAACCTAGATGTCTGAGCCGTAGGTTGCTGCGAAGCTTGTCGTCTATGGGCAGATGGAGCAGCTGGCGCTCCTGTCGCACCCTTGACACTCCCTTCTCGAGAGAAAAATCTACGAATATGCCTGGACTGACCACACCTAAAGCACACTGGTGGATCTCTCGCCTGTGACTGGACAGACGCTGAACTTTGAATTTAGCCCTTCTGTGGGCACTCAGATGAACAATGCCCCGGCTATCCGCATCGATAATAGATCAGCCCTCTCTGCTCTGGCCTTCCTGTCGAAGCCACAGAAGGTGAAGGTGTGGATGACTACGGCTGATATGATCCAGTAAAATGAGCACTAGGTCCAGATGGCCTCTAGCGCTTTGTCCCGCGCCTTTGAAACTGTGCATCTCCATTGCCCTGCTGACTCCCACTCTCTCTAATTCTGTGGATCTTTACCAGCGAGTTCTCTACTCGGATAGCGGCTTCTACCAGCGCGATATACACATCCAAATCGAGAGCGGCAATCCTATCCTTGATGGCAGGTTGGAGGCCTATCTCAAACCTCTTAGTGCGCAACTCCTCTATAGATACCATCTCAGCCGCGAACCGCGATAGATTCGCGAACTTAGCCTCATACTGGATCATAGAAAGGTTTTCCTGTACAAGAGAGAGGAACTCCTCTCGGTATGTATCCCTCGAAGATCTCGAGAAATACTTCTCTAAGAAGACTCTCATGAAAGCGGCCCAAGTTTCATCCACCGTGGTCTTGGTGAACTTCCATCATTCCCTCGCATCCTCTCGCAGTTGGAATGCCGCCAACTTCTCATGCAAAGAATCCTCCTCAATATTTAGAGTATCAAAGATCGTCGTGGTCACTTCCAACCACTCAGTAGCAACTTTGGCGTTCGGCTCCCGAGAAAAGGTTAGAGTATCCAACTGCCAAAATTTCCCCATAGCCACAAAGGCACTTGGCTCAGAAGCCCCACTCCGGCCCTGGTCGCCTCAGCCGTAATTCTCATAGTAGTAAGCATCTCCTGTATGATGTCAGCACCGCCCACCTGTTCTTGTGAGGCATGAATGTCTCCCTCCTCTGGAACTTGAACATAAGCTCGATCTCAGCCACGACCTCGTCTCCGTCCTCCCCGCGTGGACATAATTCTATATAAAGCAAGATAACAGGATAAGCTTTCATATAACATGTTATTACTAACAAAAACACATAACACACATAAGCATGCTAACACGTAGCCACTTAAGGTTATGTAAACACGTCTCACATACCTAGGAGAACCAACAAGACAGACTCGCCCATTTGGATAACCTATTCAGATTCCTTGCTAGAAAACATGTCGGACAAATGCGTTTCTAACTTGGCTTCCAAATTTGTTATTCCAAACGTCCGTAGGCAAGACTAATCAATCCAGAGATTCAACCTCCATACCCACATATAAACAAGCCATCATGCTAAAGGCTATCAGTATGTTATAAAAACGTTTACCACATGCAAGCAAGCATTCGCAATCAACTTCACCAGGTGATAAACTCTCTTCCCATGGCTCTTAGGTATTCGAACTCAAAGCTCTGATACCAAGTTGTCACGCCCCAAATCTCAGAGTCACGTAAAAATCTACCAAATACCAGTTTTATGAAAATAAGTTTTTATACAATCAAATCCACCTGTTGAAATCAAAGGAATACCTAGCATGCATCTCTCATAAGCAGTAAATATCCAATTCTAACATGCGTAATTATATCGACCAGAGGCATACAAAATATGCCTTCAAATAGGCATACAAAAAGGAAAACTAGTAAGTCTTCCGCCACCACTGGCACCACTAGATTAACTCATCGTGATCGTCAATCTCCAAACCTGAAAATGGTTTTATAACAAAATTCGACACCGTGAGCTGAAATCCAATAGAAACAGACTATAAAGTTGTAAAGCAGGATATGCATTCATATAGTGGGAAGTAACCTAACCACAAAGCCAAGCATGTTTCACCTCATAAAACTCTGAGTTTTCCCACCAAACTCCCATAAGCCTCCAAAATGGTTTTTCATCCACAAAACCAAGCATTTAAACAATGCACAATAACGTTTCACAGTTAAAGAAAACAATAACCATAACGTTATTTGCCCACTCAGATCACACACCGAGAAAAGAGAAAATGAATCCTGTGTACCGACTCCGTTCTAAGGGATAGAGGTAGCAACTATAGACTCTTGCCTATTACCCAATCCCTAAACATCTTAGGATCGGTTACGTAATGAAAAGTTCTATACGGAGCTCCACAACGTAACTGCTGACTTTATGGTCTGAAACCGAACGACAAAAACACCTACCACCTTCTTTACGGAAATTACTCCAAATGAAAAAGGGACCTACTCTGCGCACATTTCTGAACTTTCACCAAGGGCAACTCGTACCAAATACCTATTATCCTGGTACATCTAGAGAATCATTTTAAAACCAACCCGTAGCTCAACAACTACGAAAAATATTTTCACAAATATACATTAAACATATATATATAGATCCATCCATCAACATGGAGATCAACAAAATATTTTTAAAAGATTTTTTCCCGTTTTCAACAAAATATTTTCAAAATCGAGACTTAACCTCAAAGGTTAGCTCCAAACCTCCAAACACAAAGTGTTGAGATTTTCACAAAATATATCATTTTCCACTATTTTCAAGAACACCCATTGAAAATCCAGCATCCACAAGTCATACGATGTACTAAATCAAGAAAAGAAAAAACATGCTTTTTACTCGAAAAATAAAGATTTAAACATAAATATGACATTTAATATATTTTTTACTCGGTGAAAACACATATGATTGCACAAAACACCCTTTAACAATAGTAGGGTCTAGAATTCTATCTCGAAGAGTCAAAAATTCGACGTCTCAAAATTGAACTGCGTCAGAACGAGAATCCATCCGGATGAACGCGAAGCTTATGGCGCGTACAGTAAGGATCCGTAAACAAACTAACAAAAAAATCAAACCCCGGGACCTTAAATCTAGCGAGAAGGAAGAGAAAATGAGAAACTTAGCTTGGAAGAAATGTTTAAACAAATATCTCAGCCCACTGGATATTTATAGAAACGACAAATATCTTCTGTCTAGTCGACTGAACCCCCTAGTTCAATCGACTGAACTGAAAAATCTCGGTCAAGTTGACTGGGCCAACCCCTCTAGTCGACCGAACTGTTGGGCAGTGTGTTTTTTTTACGTTAAACTGGTCTTTAGGCTCAAACACAAGCTAAACAAGCCTCAATCAAACCCCGAAAAGCGTAAAACACATTTATACATGCTGTTCTAGAACAGCAAAACATAAACCATTCATAAACAATATCTATGTGATAAAAGAAACACGTCAAACATGAATATATTTCAAAATGAAACGGTACAGAGTCTCACAAATTGACCCTAATTTCCCCCCTTTTAAAGCCTTTTACATGTAAGCTTTTTTTCTTGTTCCTCTATTATATCTAAAAATGTCATGTAAACATGCTAAGTGACTATATGGGTACAATAAAGTTTACAATAAAAAATGATGAAAAAGTTTGTAAAATAGAAAAAGGAAAAAGAAAAAAAATGAAAAAAATGAAAAAGAAAAGAAAATAGGCAATTGAGTGGTAAAAAAAATTATTAAGTAAATGATAAACTATAGAATTCTATGAGATACAAAATCAAAAGTTGGTTTTGGGAATGATGAATGTGAGCAATAAAGGAAGAAAATGAGAATTGAATGATATTTAGCAAATAACATGTTCTAGGACATTATATGCACTCAATCCTAGCCGTAATACACATTTTTCCTACCTAACGCTATAACAAAAAATAAAGACCTATTGGATCCTAAGAATGACATGGTTTGATATGTGAAAATAATTAATTTAAAATGACGAATGAAGCATCATCGTATATTCTCAATAATTATAATTCTAACCACGAGATTAAGAGTCATTCTTTGAATTTAGCATCTTTTCGTGTCAAAAGTATGCAGAATATATTTGATTTGCTTAACATAACCTCTGTCGCATACCACGAGTGCACCTATATATAAGCATGTTTCTGAGTGTTTAATTGTGAGTGATATCAAATGAGAATTGAAATCGAGACACAGTTTTGACCGAAGTTTAAACTTTAAATGTTCATAAGCATGATTTTATGATCATCATTTATTTTCATGTTTGATTGAATGCGTTGATGATGATTATTTAATTAATTTTTTAATCACGGGAGTTGACCGTGTTAGATTAATTAATTTTTAGATCGAATGTGAGCCTACGGAACATAGGTTTCGATGTAATATATTTTATGTTTTTTAAAATTTTTTTCTAGTTTATTAGAAAGAAAAAATAAGAACAGGTATGGAAGAAACAAAAGTGGTTGACGGCGACAACTGGTGGTGATTTCGACGGTTTTATCTGCGAATAAGTTTTTTTATTATTTTGCAATTTTTTTTTCTCTAGAATTTTTTCTAGTTAAATAAAAAAAAAGAGAGAAACATGAAGCAAGAAGCGGCGGAAGAAGCTTTTCAATCCAAACATCCGCCGCAATTCCCAAGCGCCAAACATGGCGCAAACAGTGGACGCAAGGAGCAGTTTTTTTGTTTTCAAAACTGAAGCAAAGCCGCCGGATTCTAAACGGTGAAAAGCACCAAGCACAGCGGCTGTGATTCCCAAACACGGCAACATTCCAGCGGCGCAAAAAGGGGGTGTTTGGCTGATTGTTTTTGTTTTTGTTTTTTAAAGACAAGTGCTGCAGCACTTTTCCCGACACAGCTTCATAGGCTATTTTCAGCACTGTGCGCAATTCCAAATCAGCACCATCCCAGTTTTCGATTATGATGCTAAAAATGACTGCTGCCATGGAGGATGCTACAGTTTTATTGGGGAGCTGGGAATTGCGCTTCACCAGTGGTTTCGACAACTTCAAACAGTTCAAACATTGGCGCAACAGTCTAGATTACTGTTTGATGCAATATCCCAGCGGTTTACCAGGTGCTATTTCGGTAAAAAGAAGGCAGCTTTCCGCAGTCTCCAAAACAGGCACGGCGGCAGGCTTGTTCGGATTGCCTTGAATTTTTTGATCCAGGAGTTTTGATACAAAAAAAAAAAAGATTAGTGAAGCTTATCCTTTTGAGCAGGACATTGAAATTTTTTAAAATTTTAATTCATTCATAAAATTAGAATTTATATTTATCTTACATTTAATTTATTTATTTTATTAACTACGTGGATGTGATATATATTGATTTTATTTATCCTGTTAATTTAATTAATTTAAATACTCAATTTTAATTAAAATATTTTGTAATAAAAAATAAAATTAAGGTTTTTTAATTAATTAATATTAATTAAATAAATTTTTTTTAGATATTTTATTTTTTACAAAATATCACGTTTAAAGATGATTTTTTTTAAAATCATATATCTTGAAAAAACGTGAAAATTAATTCTGAATTTTGAATTAATTAAATTGAAAAATATTTAATCAAAATAAATTATTATTTTTCAAAAAATGTGGAATGGAAAATAAAATAAATAAATACATTTAATCACTACCTTAGCTGAAAAGCTGGAGAAAAAATTGTACCTTTATTAAATTTTATTTGTTACGCATCTAAACACGAAAAGATGGTTTGAAAAATCAGAATATTTAAAATTGTATACACAGAAAGATGTTTGATTCATTCAGATCGTTTGACTTTCGAAAGATGGTTTGATAAACTAAAATTTTTGAAATCGTGTACACGGGAAGATGCTTGATTCTTTCAGATCGTGTGATTTTTGAAATTAATAAATTTATTTTAATTAAATAAAATTTTATAATCCTAAAAAATATTTTTAAAATCTAAGTGGGAGAAAAAATTTATTCACAGATAAATTCTGTGGTTTTCATCACTAGTTTGTAGGCGAAGTAATTAAAACCTGTGTGTTGGCAGTAAGGCCTTCTTCCCTATCGGACAGATTAATTGCAGTATCGTCAGTACAAACCTCTTTTAGGGATAATTCTGGATAATTGTTAGTGTGGATCATTTCTCCATCTGAAGGGTTCATAGTAAAGCGATTTATTTGGAAATAGGTGATGGTTAACACTTAACTGTATATAATAGTATGCTCTCCATCTGAGTCATTGCTATTATATATTGGACCGAAACTTTGTCAGCTATTTAATTTTACTTGGCATGGTCAGTTGCCTAGATAATAAAATAAAAAAGAATTGGCCTGTCTGGTCTGATGAAGAATAGTAGACGTCCACCCATCGTAGCATGCTATTCTTAGGTAACCAGGTGTGGCTTTGGGATTTGGGGGTTAAAATTGAGAAAATTCAAAGATATTTTGAAAAATATTTTAAACACCTTGAAAATCAAAATTTGAAAATTCTTTTTGTTGAAAATAGAGTCGCCACTTAGTTTTTGAGAAAAATTAAGAAAAACAAAAATAGCTGCTGATCTTGAAAACGTTAATCAAAGAAAAGAGGGTTCGGGGGCTAAGGTACGAATCGAAAAAAGTGTTAGACACCCCGTTCGCCCAACTATAAGGTTGGCATCTACTAATCATCATTGGTTCTTTAATAGAATTTCTTAAGTGCATGCAAATAAAGAAAATGGGGGTGAAGAGAGAACATTCAAAATCAAATATATAAAATAAATAAAATATGTACATAACACTCTAAAATAAATAAGTGTCAAAAGAAAAATTTTAAATTCTATAACATGCAATTTCTATCTAAATGATACATGAAACACATACCCACATGTAATATTGTTTAAACAACTTAAACTAGCATGCTTTAGTTAAAAGAACAAACATGTTAAGTTGTTAAAATTATCTAACTTGAATTGCACAAAAATGAACTACACAATTTTGACATAAAGTAATCAAACCCTAAACTAATATGTACAATATGCTTATGTTAAAGACTAACCAAAATAATAAAATCTAATAACAAATATTTTATGTATTAACAAGTAAATATTTGAAACTCTAATTTGAAGAAGAAAGAAATAAAAGAAAATTTACAAGCTAAAATAAAATGTTGAGAAATGCTTGTTTAAACCACTAAAAGAAAATCTTATTGTTTACATTTTATATTTTTTTGAACAAAAGAAAAGAAAAGAAAAGAATAGAAATGAAATAAACAAATGCGTTTTAAATTATTGTTAGAGGAGAAAATTACACTATTAACTAACATAAAATGTATTTTTATTTGTTTTACACCTTTTTTGTGGTTAATAAAAAGAAAAGAAAAGAAAAATATTATGGAACACAAATTAAGTTAATAGAGGATGATTTTAAAGAAGATTTAATATATTATATTTTTAAGAGAAAATAGAAGAAAATGGAGGAAAATAAAAGAGATGAAAAGAAAAATAGATTTTTCTTTTAAAGAGAAAATTATGATATTTTTTGTGATTTTTGGTTTAACAAAATAAAAAAAAAGAAAGATAAAAAGGAATCATAGGAGAAGAAAATATATTTTTTTGTAAGAGAGATGAATGCTAATATTACAAGAAGAGAAATGCTAAATTAAACTTTATTAAAGTTGATAAGAAGATAAAAGACAAGAAAAGAAAATTACACTAATATTGAAAGAAAAGAAAATAGAAAGCATAAGTTAGAAAATGAATATTAAGTTAAAAAGAAAATAAAATGAAGTATTAGTATTGAAAGAAAAGAAAATAGAATACTTAAAGGAAAAGAGATAAGGTATTATGAGAAAAAATAAAGTTGATGATAGAAGAAAATAAAATATTACATCAAAAGAAAAGAAAATACTAGAAATATGAAATGTATCGAAAAGGAAAGAAAAAGAAAATAAATGAAATAAAAATCAAAACATTAAACTAGTGCTTAAAAAAAATAGAAACGAAAATAAGAAAGAAAAATAAATGCTAGAATATTAGAACAAAATTAAAAAAATAAAAGAACACTTAAACTAATATTATAATTAAAAAATAAAAATAAATGGTACATTAAGAAAGAAATTACATTAAACTAAAAGAAAAGAAATAAGTCTTTTTTTTAAAACTATATTACACAAAAAAGTAAATACTAAAAAATAAACTTAAGTAGCTATTAAATGAAAGTTAAGAATTAAAATGCACCATTAAATTAATGATACAAGAAATAAAATAAAATGAAATGCTAGTAAAAGAAAATTAGACTAATTAGAGAAAAAGGAAAGTAAATAATGTTAGAATATTAATTTAACATAAAAAGAAAGAAAAAAGAGAATAAAATGCTAGAATTTAAACAGATGTAATATTGATGATTACAACCATTTTTATGTAAGTGTTTTATATTATAATAATAATGACATTATTTAGCACTAATTAATAAATTAATTAAAGAAAAAAATAATATGCTTAGTGTGAAAGTGTAAACTACGAAATTAAAGCAACCAAATGAAATTAAAACAACTAGATTAAATAAAATTAAAGCAACTAAATTAAATGAAGTAATGTAAATGATGACAAAATTAACTATGCAAATAAAAATGAATACATGAATTGAGATTAAATATAACCCGATCACCTCCAAAAGATAGAGAATAGGGTTACAAAGACCAGGGATCCAAGCGAGGTACCTGGATTGCCAGGCAATCCTCATGTCGGGAAATGTGCTCCAATTGTCCAATTCTCGGGGGGTGATCCAAGCAATGTAGGCTTCAATGTAGGTATGGGAGATTAGGGACTCGGTATCTCGGCACGGTTTCGGCGTCGGGGCTTGGGATCGCTCGGTATATCGGCAGAGTCTCTCCCACTTAAAATTCCTACTAAAAACGTACCCCGAGGTACGGTATTTATAGAATTCATCAACCAATGAGGTGTTGCCACGTTTTGGGACACGTCAGGCCATTTGAAGAGGCAGCCGCCACAATGCAAGTTGGCGGCCGCTGGGTAGAAAAGGTTCTATTGGCGGCTACCACAATGTGAGTTGGCGGTCGCCATGTTGGCTAGGATTTTCAAGAGATTCTATTGACGACCGCTACAATGAACATGGCGGTCGCCACTCCTAGCAATGACTTAGGCAATAAGTTATCGATGGTTTGGTACAATTTCATTGGTTTTGGAGATTTTGAAGATTTTTGATGACTGAGTTCAAATATCGAGCTTGGATCACCGCTCGAAGATTGTACTGAGGCACTATTCCACCTGTTTTCATCATCGGATTCGCCTAAGATTAGGTGGGGTCAAATTGGGGTGTCTACAGTTGCCCCTCTTTGATATACTTACGTAGTAACGCATGATGCAAGTTATATCAAAGATCCAGATACAACAGCCATTTGACCGAGCCGTCAATCTTAGGCCACAAGTACACAAGTATACATATGATGTTGGTCGTACTCAAATTTTTATCGAGCTGCCTACGTACCCCTTTTGCTAGGGATCAGACCAGAGCATAGTTCATAGGACAAAATGCAAGATAAGAAACATGATGCAGATGCTGACATAAATGCTAACATGATGTAGAGAGGTATAGTGTGATGCAGACATGTATAATGCGAGTCAGTTTTGGGTCATGAGGAGGATCGAGTTAGTTTAGGGTCATGAGGAGGACCAGTCAGTTTATGGTCATGAGGAGGACCGAGTCAGTTTAGGGTCATGAGGAGAACCAGTCAGTTTAGGGTCATGAGGAGGACCAAGTTAGTTTACCGTCACGAGGAGGACTAGTCAGTTTACGGTCATGAGGAGAACCGAGTCAGTTTAGGGTCATGAGGAGGACCAGTAAGTTTAGGGTCATGAGGAGGACCGATGCGTCAGTTTATGGTCATGAGAAGGACCGACGAGTCAGTTTAGGGTCATGAGGAGGACCAAGTCAGTTTAGGGTCATGAGGAGGACCAACGAGCCAATTTATGGTCGTGAGAAGGACCGACGAGTCATTTTAAGGTCATGAGGAGGACCGACGAGTCAGTTTACGGTCATGAGGAGGACCGACGAGTCGAACATCGAACTAATAGGTCGGGTCAAGAGCTAAGAATATGGGACTTAGAATTAGGTTTATCGGGAGCGAGATTGAAATGATCGCGAGCCAAACTACAGTTGAGAATTTTGATTTATTAGGAAGAAAGATTATGAATTGATAGGTCGATTAAAACCTACAAATCCGAAGCGCGAGGTAAAAATAATTAATGCCGAGCTACGGCTTATAATTGAATTTATCAGGAATGAGAAGCTGCAAAAAGATGGGGTAGCAAAATAATAAGGTTTGAAATTTATTATTTGCTAATAAAATATATTTTTTCGAAAATGCTTGCAAGATAATACACACAATAAAAAAATTATTTATGTATTTTTTAAAATTATTTTTTCTAAATAATCACATAAAATGCATGCAAACAATAAGATAAACAAAAATATACATCAAAAGCCACAAACAGCCCTAAGACATCTGTAGCGACTAAAGTGACCGTTGACAAGCGCCGTTTTCCCTTCTGACATGGCGGCCACCACCTTTAAACCCTTTGTTCATGGCGGCCGCGGGGTTAGAACCCTTTCAACATGGCGTACGCCATGTGACTTTTGAGAATCCTGGCGGACGCCATTTTTAGACATGGTGGCCGCCAACTCTAGGCGCGCACCCAGCCTTTTAAGGCGCGTGGACTGGCTCATTTGTGCATACCCTCTCTCTCTCTCTAACCTCTCCTGCGCTCTCAAGCCCTCTCTCTCTCGTTCTTTCTTGCTTCCCAACTCTCTCTTGCTCTTTCTTCTTGCTCTTACGAGATGTTTATGCTACTCTTTGTGATCCCGTTCCTCTTTATGGCAGGCCAGGGCCAGGGAGATGATGACTTAGGAGCATGACAGGGTCCT
Source organism: Heliamphora exappendiculata (assembly GCA_034768845.1). NCBI lineage: Eukaryota > Viridiplantae > Streptophyta > Magnoliopsida > Ericales > Sarraceniaceae > Heliamphora > Heliamphora exappendiculata. The sequence goes on along the minus strand of JAOTRH010153708.1, from coordinate 1,648 downwards.
GTTGCTGACGGGAGTTCCGCTATGGGGGCACTTAGGGATATGTCTACTAGTCATCTCGCCAGCGGTGTTACTACTACTCAGCCTAGCGCTGCGATGGACACTCTTTTGCACGAGGCAGAGCGTGCTTCCTTCCAGGCGGCCGAGGAGGAGACACGGGCAACTGCTGAGGCTCAGGCAGCTGCTGACGCTGCTGCAGAGGCTGCGATGGCCGACTTTTTGGATCTAGACGCTGGAGAGGGTCACCCAGCACCTTTCGACCCACATACCTACGATCCAGTCCCTCATCGCATAGTTTCCCATGGGATGAGAAGCTACGAGCCTCCTACAGATTCCATTGCTGTTGACATATTACTACGAGAGCCTGACCATCACATTTCTCATCAGCGACCTTCGGTACACTCTCTATCCTTACCGTTTTAATACCATAGTATGTTTAAATCTCAAACATAGACGCATGCCTAGGATCCCTGTATAACTTGATATGATGATGATGATTGATAATTTTTTTTTGATGTCTCGAATGGATGATGATGATTGTTGGATGATGATGGGATTTGATCTTAGGTACCTATGCAATGAAGATTAAAACAGTAGGGGCACTAGGACTTTGAACAAACAATAAGAATGAAAAAAAAACTTTGAATTTTATTTTGAGAAAAACATAAATCTGGGGGGAATTTTTTTTTTTAGAAGAATGGTTGACGCAAAATGATAAGGGTTACCTGATGTGCCAGGGCTTAGGATTACTAGGATGCACAGAAATCACGAACCTAGGGTTAGGGTTCCTAGTTTTCTAGGACTCAAAAAAGAAACTAAGGGGGTCGTCACTTACACACGGACCTAGGGCCAAGGTGCCTAGTTTCCTAGGGCTTGGCCTTCAGATGTTTTTCTGCATGTTACCCACTCGATCTACTTTTGATACAATGTCTTCTCTTTACAGGCTGGTCACTATGTCAGAGGTTTCAGAGGATGTACCTCTGGGGAGGTGTTATAGTGGTATGATGCCCTCCCTGCTCTCAGCCGGGCCATTATTGATGCCTTCGGCTTTGCTCGATTCATACCCCTGTTGGGTAGGACGAGCAATGACCAGGTCTGGTTGACGGCCCTGGCTGAGTGATGGTGGGATACCGCCAACACTTTCCAATTCACCACCTTCGAGGCTACTCTAACACCTCTGAACTTTGCCATGATTACCGGCATCCGGGTCGGTCGAGCACCCATTCCCTTCGATCCATCTATAGCTCAGTCTGCTGACGCGTTGCATCACTTCCTTGGAGCTGTCCCCGCACAGATAGACAGAGACCGGGTTTGATACACCTGCTTCTTTGAGCGCTTCTGTCACTTCCACTGCTTCGAGCCCCACCACTTCGAGTGGGTAGCCCAGGATTTTCTGATGTACATGTTCGGTGCCTCCCTATTTTTGAATAGGGAAAATACCATTTATTTGCATTACCTCGGTGCTCTAGCTCATTTGGATCGGGTTGCTTCATTTGACTGGGGAGGAGCTGCTCTGGCCAACCTTTACAGATTTATGCAGACACTGACCTGGTTCCCCCAGGAGCTCAATATAGGGGGATACTGGAGGGTCTGGGAGGTATGATTTTAGTCTTCTGCTCATCTTTCTTTATTTGTTGTTATGCATTACCTG
>JAOTRH010153697.1:0-13169 GCA_034768845.1 Heliamphora exappendiculata | reverse complement strand
CAAATATAAATATGAAATCACAAATGCAAAAACATCTCAAATGTTTCTCATTAATATGCCAGGGATCAAGAATAAAATACCTAAAAAGTATGATTTTTCAGCATACATTCCTAACAACTTCATCTTTTGATGCAAGAAATAACACCCACGTATATACCTCGAGAAATCATCAACTATAACGAAACAGTATACTTTTTCTCCAAGATTTTGAGGTTTCATCGGACCAAATAAATCAAGATGAAGTAATTGTAGTGGCCTATTTGTAGAAATTTCTTATTTTTTTTTCAAACTTATTTTGGCTTGCTTACCAAATTGGCAAGCATCACAAACTTTGTCTTTGATGAATTTAGTTTTAGGCAAGCTTTTGACAAAATCTTTCTTAACAAGTTTTGATAAGAGATCCATGCTAGCATGACCTAGCCTCCTATGCCACAACCAACTAGTTTCATTTACGACAGAAAAGCATTTAATATTTTGGAAATTTAAATTTTCAAAATTAATAGTGTAAATATTTTCAGATCATTTTGCAACAAATAAAACTTTATGGTTTTCTATGTTTTTAACAACACAAGTGTCATGCAAGAATTGTACACTATATCCTTTATCACATAGCTGACTTATATTGAGAAGATTATGTTTAAGACCATCAACAAGAAGTACATTATCAATGGATAGGGAGGAATTCTTACCGATATTACCTATACCAATGATTTACCTTTCCTATTGTCTCCAAAAGTTACATAACCTCCATCCATAGGTGTTAAGGCTTAAGAATTTTGATTTGTCGCACATCATATGTCTTGAGCATCTACTATTCAAGTACCATCTTTCTTTTGATGCAGAGGATCTCAAGTATACCAACAAGATAGTTTAAGTGATTTCTTTGGTACCCAAATCTTTTTGGATCCTATAGGATTAGTGTCTTTAACTCTCCAAATCATTTTTGAGACACCATTATTTCTTTTTAGTGGACAATCAAATCTAATGTGTCTATTTTTCTTACATTGAAAACAAATTACATCTTCATAGATATTTCTTAAATATGAGTACGAAAAGTTCTTTGATTTTTTACAAAATAATTTTTAGATTTAAGTTTTACTTCTCCATTGTCGCCAATTCCTTTTTTATTCAATGATTTTCTTTGTGCTCTTAAGAGTTTTTCCAAATTCTCTTGTCCATTAGTGAATTTGTAAATGATTTTTGAATAATCTTTTACTTTTTTTTTAGTTCACAAGGGACATCATTTTTAATATTTTTTCCTTTTAAGTTCATGAGTTCTTTTCTTAACATGTCATTTTCTTTTATTAGATTAAAAATCTCATTTTGAGAAATTTTTGTTAATTTATCAAATTTAACCTTCAAAATAAGTTTTCCTTTTTCCAAAGATTCAATTTGCAAAGTATGTTCTTTAAACATGTTTTCTTTTTCATTTTTAGTATTCTCATTTAAGGTTCTTAATTCCTCAATTTCTTTAGAAAACTTTTTAATTTCATTTTTTAATTTTATATTTTTCTTTTCTAATCTCAAAAAACTTTCATGTAAATTAAATAATTTATTTTTAAGTTCATCATATGATGGCATAGAGTAAGACAAACTAGATTCATTGCATGAATTAGGATGAGAGCTTACCTCTTCGTCTATACTTGTCATCAAGCAGAAGTTGGCTATTTCGTCGTCACTTGAGCTATTGCATGACTGGTTTGAATCTGAGTCATCCCACATGGTTGCTTTCATGGCCTTCTTTTTCTTCTTTGAGTCATTTTTGAGTTAAGGACATTATGGCTTGATGTACCCAGTTTTGTTGCAGTTATAGCAGGTGAGTGGTTCTTTCTTGAAGTCTCGTTTGCTTGAATCTCCTTTATCAAATTTTGTGCCTCAAAATCTTCTTGAGAACCTTTTGTCTCTCTTAAGGAATTTTGCAAATCTTCTTGTGATAAGAGCCATGTTATCATCGTTGATCTCCTCATTCTTTTCATCACGGACACTCTCTTTTGAAGCTTTGAGGGCAATGTACTTTTTAACCTTGTTTTGCTCGTTGAATCTTTCATTTATTTTGAGCTCGTATATCAGCAGTAACCCAATTAGCTCATGTAAGGTCATCACTCTTAGATATCTCACTTTAGAGATGGCTGTGGCCTTAACTTCCCAAATAGGTGGCAAGGCTTTGGGTATTTTCCTTAAAAGCTCATAAGATTGATAAGTTTTTTCAAGTGCATTAAGAGAGTTAATAATATAAGTAAAACGACTGTAAATGCTAGATATAATTTCATAATCATTCATCTTAAAGCTTTCATACTCACTAATTAGTCTATTTAACATCTTGTGTGCCTTCATATGTGATTTCTAACTTTTCTCATATTTCTTTTACACTTTTATATGTCATTATGCGATTATATTCATTAGCATCAAAAGCACAATACAAAGCATTCATAGCACTAGAATTTATTTGAAATTGCTTCATATTATTTTTATTCATTTTTTCTTCTAGTTTAGAAACTTCTTTACCTTCCACAATTTTAATAGGAGTGAAATTACCTTGGACGATCACTCTCCAAGCCCTTCATGCCATGGCTTGAATCAAAATCCTCATTCTTTGCTTCCCAAAAATTGTACTTAATACCACAGAAAATTGGAGGCCATATAGAGGATTAACCTTCACCAAACGGGGATATACCAATTCTTGCTATAGATCCTTTTCACAAAAACTAGTTAAGAATAATGTGATAGGCTCTGATACCAATTGATATTATATGTGCAATCCCAAGAGGGGGTGAATTGGATTAACAAATTTATTCAAATATTAAAATACAAGTAAAGATTCGAATTCACATATAAAAGCATTTTGTTTGAAGATTAAAGCGCAAGTATAAATGAGTGATTCAAATATGTATTTTAAATGTGTGTGATGCAACAATAAACAACAATATAATAATAAAAATAAAAAGTAAAGCAAGTTAGAAATACGACACCAAGATTTTTATAAGGATCGGCGCAACGGCCTACGTCCTTGCATCAAGCCAATCGCTATGGGAATTTCTCACTATTACTCCTTCAATAAGCAGAGAAGCCTTTCTCCTTAATCTAGATGGAGTAGCCTCTCTTCAGAATATCCCCTTCTCAAGTATTCCAATCCTTATAGGAAGATTAGCTTCTTTTCAAAAACACCCTTCTCAAGTATAATGGAAGAACAAGAATGTGTACAAAAAAGATGCTCCTACAATGAGCAGATGAGTACAAGAAATGAATAAACTAATTCAGTAAGCTCTATGAGAAATCTAAAACCCTTTTCTCTCAAAATTGATAGAAAAAATCAAGAGATTAAGCACAAATAGAGAGTGTATAAGAGAGAATGTTTGAGAGGCTTGAAGTGAGAAAAATAAGAGCTCAAAGGCTCTATTTATAGTCCTCAATATTGGACTAGCCATTGGGCTATGTATGGAAGTGTAAAACTAGCCGTTTCAGCTAAAAATTCAAATTTTAGCTCAATCAGTCGACTGGAGCCTCAACACAGTTGACTGGACCACCAGTCAGTCGACTGGACTTCTTGGTCAATCGTCTGGACTGCTTTAAATCCAGTTTCTCATTTTGGCAAATCAGTTTCAGTCGCCTGAACCATACCTTAGTTGACTAGATATTTTAAAAGGTTTAGAACTTTTGATTTTAAAAAAGTTTTGATCACTTCTTGTTTTAAAAAATATTTTTTGGATTCCTATGAGCTTCAAAAGATAAGTTCATGAGACATGTGAATTTACATAGTTCCTAACTTTTAATATAAACAAAATTCAACTTATAGTTCTTCAATTTTTCAACTTTGCATTGCTTCAAAGTCTTGAAATTTACTTCATGTCTTCCACTTTGTTTCTTTGATTGTGCTAAACATATATTTGCTGTAAATAAACTCAATTTGCACAATTAGATACTTAGGTTTGTTATCATTAAAATGGTTATTGAAGCCTTGTTAGACCAACAGGCAATGTTGGTGGCATTAGAATCCTAACGTTTGTACCTAGCTAACTACCTTTCGATCCATTTTTGTCATTATTTTATGACTAATTTGTTCCGGTTTTATATCGCACCCCTAACCCTTTCATCGGCACCCAAAAAGCAAAATCTAGTGAAAACAAAAAATTCAAAAGAGGTGCAACACTAGGATTTCCCAGGGGGTCACCCATCCTAGTACTACTCTCGCCCAAGCACAATTAATTGCGGAGTTCTAAGGGGATTCGATGCATTAGTGCTAGTATAATTCTACTTGTTAGTTATCCTTCTCAATTCTCTTTTGGCTCTCTCCGTCTCGGTTCCATTTTTCACCCCAAAGCTTTCACTGGCACTCAAAAAGCTAAAAAAATTGGTTGAAATTAAAAATTCAAAAAGGGGTGCAACACGAGGACTTCCCAGAAAGTCACCCATCCTAATACTACACTCGCCCAAGTACGCTTGGCTACGGACTTTTAATGGGATCTGTTGCATTAATGCTATTATAACCTCACCCGTTAGTTTTCTCTTCTCAATTCTCCTATGGTGCACTCCGTCTTGGTTCTATTTTGCACTCCGACACTTTCACCAGCACTAAAAAAGCTAAAACAGGTGAAACTTAAAAATTCAAGAAGGGGTACAACGCAAGAACTTCCCAGAGGGTCACCAATCCTAGTACTACTCTCGCCCAAGCTCATTTAACTGCGGATTTCTAATGGGATCCAGTGCATTAGTGCTGGTATAATCGCACCTAGTATTTTCTCCTTCCTCAATTCACTTATGACTCTTTCCGTTCAAAGAAATGTAAATTTTTAATAAAAAATCAAAATTACGCAAAGCCATCACATTGGAATCCTAATGAATATTCACAACTAACTACCTTTTGGGCCATTTTTGGCATCATTTTATGACTACTTTCATCCCAATTCTATATCGCACCCCGACCCTTTCACCGGTAGTCATAAAGCCAAAACTAGTGACAATTAAAAATTCAAAAAAGGGTGCAACACGTGGACTTCCCAGGGGGTTACCATCCTAGAACTACTCACCCCAAGCATGCTTGACAGCAGAGTTCTGATGGGATCTTGCACATTAGCGCTGGTATAATCGTACCCGTTAATTTTTCCTTCCTCAATTCTCTTATAACCCTCTTCGTCCTAATTCTTTTTTTCACTCCGACACTTTCACCGGCACTGAAAAAGCCAAAACTAGTTAAAATTAAAAATTCATAAAGGGGTGCAACACGAGAACTTTGCAAGCGGTCACCCATCCTAGTAGTACAATCGCCTAATGACGTTTACCTGCAGAGTTATGATGAGATCCTGTGATGCGCCGTCCTCCGGGCATGTCGAGACATATATAAGTATATAAATAAGGGGAATATTCTAACTACTCATTTGTATTTACTTATCATATATATTACATCATTAAGAGTTCTGAACTGTTCATAAGTAAATAACGATTACAATTTCTCTAGAAAATTTAACAAAAATTACAATACGCCCGTGGAAACTGAACAAAAAGAGAAAAAGGTAAAAACCTAATTATTCAGCTAGCATTGTCAGGCTCCGCTGGCTCTTGCCACTCACTCTGTTCTTCAATTCCGTCTTCTTCTTCGGGGGCGACTTTCTCAAAGAACTCATCACATCACCTGTGGCACGAATGCCATGAGCCAAAGCCTAGAAGAAAATTCTCTAAACTTTCTAACAATCTCACAACAAAATATTTTGCAATACATATCATATAATACCTAATACAATTTTAAGGCTAAATAGACCGATAATTTAACTTTTTCAACAGGGTAAGCATATATGAGAACAATTGTGCGAGTGCGTGATACAGATGAATGCAATGCATTTGCCCAACCTGATTATAAATTAATCAATTAAATTTTGAGTGATACCATTACGTTCCCGTGCGTTAGGCTCCCGTACACCAACGTTCCCGATCACGACGGCGTATAGCGGACGTTCGGCTCAAAACGTGGCACGGCTCAGTACATAACATGGCTTAGGACGTATAAGACCCATAGTCGATCATATCCAACAAGATAACCAGGATGGCACCATTATGTTCTCGTACGTTAAGTTCCCATTCGTCAGCGTTCCCGATCACAGCAGCGTATAGCGGCTGTTTGGCTCAAGACGTGATACGGCTCATGATGTAACATGGATCATGACGTATATGGAACATTGTCAACACCACTTCTATAATTTAACCATAACTCAAGGAGCGACGAAAATCAAAAGGACATATACCCAACAAATAGGATCATGGTACAAAATAACCAAAAACCAATGTACATGATTCTACCCACAAGATACCCCAAGTGCAATGCAATGATGCTTATAGTACAACAACTCGTATCTTAAAGTAAAACTTAACAATAGCATGATATGAACTAAAAATGGTATGACGTACAAACCAACATAGCATAAAGTACAAGTCTTTAAAGAATAAGGTACAACTCACTAAAGTACAGAGTACAAGTACACGAAGCGTAAACTATAATTTATGTGACATGGATCCAACATATCGACATGCTTTCTAACCATCAAACTGTTAATTTCATACACCAATCACTCACATGAATTATTTAAAGTTCATATATCCAAGTTCCACAAGGTGACATGTTACACATACACGTAGCCAAATTCGGGTAATTGTTCAAGCACAAATTTTAAAGTTACAACAGTGTTTTGAAGTAGTTAGACAAGGATTTAATTTTTAATTTTTGAGCACCAATTAGCTAAAAATGTTTTCTATAACTTTCATGTTTAATACTAAGGTTAGATCCTAGGGAAAAATGTCATTTTATTTAATTAAGGGAGAACCATTCAGCACTTTACAGAGAAAAGTACAAAATTTAGGCCTCTATTGGTTACGGTTTTGGGGCATCAATTCATGGGATATGGGTCTTATTTTTTGCGATGTTTTAGCTTAAGGTGATCCCTACAAGTTTTATGTATTGTGCTAGGGCATGTTGTTTGGAACAAATTGGTGTTTTTGGCCAATTTATAGAGTGGGTTCAGTCAGCCTAAAAATTGTCTGCAGAATAGTTTTTCAATAGAGAATGCTCAAAATCTTTGGGGGTCCATCCGAGGGTATTTTAAGTTGCGTTTTTCTCAGTAATTAGGTTAATATCTTAGCTACATTTTTTATGTTTACCATTTTTGGATTTGGTGATTAAAAACGTAGGTTTTTGGTCTCACAAAAATGTGTGACAGAGGGCTCTGTCTGTCACTAAATCTCAACAGTGAATTTGAAAAAGGTTTTGACCTATTATGTCTTCATATTTTTGTCTCATTTCTGGTGGACCAAAAGATAAATATGTTCTCTACAATTTCTATGTTTTGACCCAAGCTCGTTTCTTACTTCAAATTAGGGTTTTTAGGTCTGTAACTTAGAGTGGTCAAGATATGATACTCTTTTGGAATAATGACTTATCTGGAGTTCTATTGAACGCAATCACTTCAAACTAATTTCCTATAAAAGAGAACTCAATAATCTAGGTCTAACATATAAATCACTTTAATATCATTTTTCTACAATTAGTTGTGATGCTTTAAAGTTGGTGGTAGATTGTTCACATGTTCAGAAAATTAGGTTATTTAGGGTTTTAATGGTTTAGCTCATGTTATGTTAATTTTTGATGTATTTTTTTTGCATTCATTTCATAAACTTATACAAATCAAAACTCTAGAACATCTTTAAGCCATAAAACTCAAAAATATACACATGCAAGCACATGCAAAGCTTGATCATACACAAACAGTCCACTATCCACACCTACGACGCCTTTTTGAGTTATACTTTGCTTCTTTTTCTTAGGGTTGCTTGTAGAGATGGATTGAGGACTATTTCATGAGAGAATATCATAAGATTTTAGGAAATTTACTTAGTTGTTTGGATTCTCAAAAGGTTGAAGAATGGTAGGCCTTGGCTTTGTTGCTTACTCCTTGATCCTTCTTAGCTTCTTCTTCTTCCTCCTTTCCTTTTATCCTTTTTCTCTCCAAATTTGAAGAACACTCAAAGCTCTAAAATTTCTGGTCTTTCTTTCTCTATTGTGGCCGAATATGAGGGAGGGGAGATAGGTTCCCTTTTATAAAATTTTAAAAGGTGGGTTTAATTATGCTTGTGTAAGAAATTTTGAATTTTTCTTAATCATGATTGGTTGCATGAGAGGTGGAGTCTTTTTAAGACTTACAAAAGTCAGATTTGTGCAGATGGGGATTTCAGTTGGGCTGTTTGAGAAGCTTAAAAGTCAATTTTGCATTATTATGGCGTTTAAATTATATTTTACTACTATTTTGTTCAAGAAAGTGCATAAAATATTAATTTCAATTATCTTTTTGGTATCTTAACCTATTAAAATTTATTATATTAATGTGTTTATAATTAATTTAGTCTTTTCATGATTTATCATAATTTTGATAATAATTAATTAAATAGGTGTAGGCTTTTAAGCTAAATTAAGCTAGTTTAACTAGAATTGGCTTTTTGACTTATTTATTGGGTAGAAATTTTAAATAATAATTTCTTTGCTTTTGTTAATCTATATTATTATATTATTATGTGTATTACTTGCACAAAAAGTCTTGGGTCATAATAATGCTTAATTTATACAACTTTTTCTTATTTTTGAGCTTAAAATTTACAAAAAGTCACTTTTTGGGCACAAACTCCAATATGGCCAGCCACTAAGGGCATTTTTGTCAATTTTTGATGTTATTTTGTCTTTTGTTATCTGATTGTATTTAAAAATATGATTTAAGGTGTTCATGTGTCAACTTTTGAATTTTTAAGACTTTTTACTATACTATCGGTAAAATGGTCATTTTACCCTAATTGTGAGAATTTTTAATTTTTAATTGTATATTTGATATTATTTACTTAATTTAAGCTGTCTTGAGACTTTTCTATGTATTAGGGTTTTTCCTTTGAGTATTTGGTCTTTTTAGAATTTTCGGGTCAAATTAGGGTTTCGGGTTGAGCTGGAATTTCTCTCAATCATACAGCAACCTAAATTCTCATTGTGTATCCATCGCTAATATTAGGGTTTGAGCCAGGCTATTACAATCTAGGTGGTTATTACTAGGTTCTGTACCGGTGTGATGCCCCATCCTCTGGGCATGTCGGGACATACATAAATATAAATAAAGGGATATTTTAGCCATTCATTAATATTTACATACGTTAGTTATTACATCATAAAGAAGTTCTGAACCATTCAAAGTACTTAATTATTACAATTTCACCAAGAAATTTTAAAAATTACACTAAGCGTGAGAGAACTGAATATAAGAACAAAAGCAGAGGTCTCGACTCCTCAGAATGCATTAGCGAGATCCATGTGCTTTTGGAACTCTCCTTGTTCTTCAAACTCTTCTTCTCCCTCTGAGATGACTTCCTCCAAGAACTCTTCCTCGCCTGTGGCACGAATGCCATGATCCAACGCCCAGAAGCAAAACAATCTAATCTTTTAACTAATCTCACGACACAAAACTCACCATGACGCATATTGTATAACACCCAATGCAGTTTATAGTCAAGGGGAAAGATAAATTTATGACAGGATAGCAAATAAGTTAATAAACATGTGCGTATGAAATGCAGATGCCAAACCCAACATGCACCTAGATTATAATAGGGATTCCACACCGAGAATCACCAGAGTAGACTTGATGGGACTCTGATCACCAAACCTATTCTCGCCTCATTGCGAATAGTAACCACTTCACCGGGCATCATGCCATAGCTATTTTACTCAATGGCAACGGCGTGGGATGGCCAATAACATCCTTATTCCAAATCCTGGCCAAAATTATATGTGTATAGAACCCACCTTAAGAACAAGAATGCTCGTTTGGCATCAATCCAAAGTCTAAATCATTAAACCGAAATGCAAGCGACGAACCCATGGTGCTCAACAATATTCATGAGAAACTATTTCAAACACTGGGGACACGCCCAGGGTACACAAGGGGAATTCATCCCAAAATATTTTTGAAAATGGCAACCAGGGACGCCCTAAACTTAGAATCATGAAAGACAACTCAACATAACCCATCTCGATTATAAATCAACCAATCGAATTCTGAGTGGCACATTTATGTTCCTGTACATTAGGTTCCCGTACATCAACGTTCCCGATCACTACGGTGTATAGCGGTAGTTCAGTTCAAGACGTGATACAGCTTAGGACGTACATGGCCCAAAGTTTACAAAGCCAATATTATAATCTGAATGGCACCATTATGTTTCTATACGTTAGGTTCCCGTACATCAGCGTTCCCGATCACTACGGCGTACATCGGTAGTTCTGCTCAAGACATGATATGGCTCAGGACGTAACATGGCTCACAATACATGACCCAAAGTTATTCATACTCGACACAACAATCTGAATGGTACCATTATGTACCCGTACGTTAGGTTCCCTTACATCAACGTTCCCGATCACTACGGCGTATAGCGACAGTTTGGCTCAAGACGTGATACGGCTCCGGACGTAACACAGTTCAGGACGCATATGGCCCATTGTTAACACCCCCATCAACCAAAATTCACTGACCAAGATATAAAGGCCTGCCTTGCCCCACATCAACCATATCAAGATACAACTTAAAAACATATAAGGGGTAACCCACAAGATGCAAGTGACAATGCCCATAATGTGAAATATGGATCTCAAGTGCCACTATCTATAGCATGGCATCAACTAGCATGACAAAGTTCACGATACAACTCATAATTCATAAAGTACAGTTATATGAAGCATAAGCTATAATTCTCAAGATATGATTCAACACGATGGCATGAATTCAAAAGCATCATACATTCACTTAGAAACACTAATCAATTAATTCAAACTAAACATCATTTAAAAACTCGGGTGTCATAGTAAAGGGTACTTAATTCACTAGCAACTTTTAAGGCCAAAAATCAAGTGTTAAATTAAAAAAGCCGACAAGATTTTGGGGTATCTAGACTTGGAATCAAGCTATGATTTTTATACACCATTTAGATAAAAATAGTTTTTACAACTCTCATGTTTAACACCAAGGGCAAAACCTAAGGCAAAAGGGTGAACGAAACATCCTAAGAAAAAATAGTTCAGCACTTTTCTTAAGATTTTACCAAAAACATGCTTCTATTGGTCTCGTTTTTGGGGTACCATATCAAGTTCAAATGAGCCCATTTTTTTGTATGTTCTAGTCCAATAAGTCTCCTACAAGTTTCATGTTTAGCGGTAAGGGTAGTTGTTTGAAACAAGCTAGACGTTTTGGCCATTTTAAAAAGTAGGTTCTATCAGCCGCCAAAACTCAACAGAGCCGATTTTGGATAGAGGGTTTGAAACAGTTTTGGGGTATTATCCTGATGCTTTAAGGTATGATATTTGGGTAGAAAGTACTTCAATGTGTTATCTACAATGTTTATGTAGACTACTTTTGGAATAGGTCACAACAGTAAGGGTTTTGGGCTATACAAAAATATGTGACAGAAGTGTCCCATGAGGGCTAAAACCCAATAGAGACTTTCAAAGGGCTTGTGACCTATCAAAACTCAATATTTTCTACTTATTTTTGGTGGCTAGATACAATCACATGTTCTCTACAACTTTCATGTTTTGATCAATGTTCGGATCTAACTGTAAATTAGGGTTTCCAAGTCGGTAGTGTTGACTAGTTAGAAAATGACACACTTTGGTAAAATTGCAATATCTCGAGTTCTACTTATGCAAATGAGTTGAAAACAATTTTGGATGAAAGATAACACAAAAATATAAATTGGAACATAAAGAACATGCTTAGATCAATTTGTTACGTTGAGTTATGGCATTCCAAAGTTCTGGGAAGAAACATCTATGTTCTTAAAAATCATGTCTCTTAGGGTTTGAGTCTTCTACTTATGTTATGTCAAGTTTTTGTTTTATTTCATTGCATTCTTGTATTTTAGACTTTAATATCAAGGTTCTAGAACACTTAGAAGTATTAAACTCCAAGATAACAACAGACAACAATATCTCATATCACCCATAAACATAACAACCCAAAATTTCCAACTACGATGCCTTTTCGGTTTATTTTCGGTTCTCGATTTTTAGAATGTTTAAAGGGATGTGTTGGAGGATATTTTGAGGGATATTAAAAATAAGGTTTAGAGATTTTACATACTTATTTAGAGGGCTCAAGGAATGGTGGTATGGATGAACTTAGCTTTAGAAAAACACCTCTTGATTTCTTAGCTCCCTTCTTCCTTCTTTCTTTTCTTAACTTATCCAAACCTTTCAAGAATATTTCAATTCTGGTTTCACTCCCCCTCTTTCACGAAATTATGAAGGGAAGGGAGTGGTGTTTCGCTTGGTTTATATAGGAGAAGGCTAGGGAACAAGGAGGGAACAAGAAGTACCATGAAAGTTAATTTGATGTATCTTTTTAGTGTCTTTTTCTAATTAGATCTATTATTTTAGTATGTTTTTGAGAAATATAGTATTTTAATATATTATCATAGTTTTCGTAGCAATTGATTAAATAGATGCTGTGACGCCCCATCCTCTGGACACATCAGGACATACATAAATTGTCACGCCACAAACACCAGGGTGACGGGAAAGCCCACCAAAACACAAATTTAAGAGAAAATAGGTTTTACATTTGGAAATCAAATATAACATTTGGATAAAAGTTTCCACAGTTCAACTCTCATAAACTGTAAATCATGCAATCTCATACATGAATAAATATATCGCCAAAAGGCGTACAAAACCATCCTTCTAGTACAGGCATCACATGTCAAAGATACATGTACAAAACAGGAGAAACTACATCTAGTCTTCCGTCTCAACGGGCATCTAGGTCATCTCTTCATGTCCACCTGAAAAAGGTTTTCCAAAAATCCCACACCGTGAGCCTATTGGAACGCGGAAGAAAAATTAAGAATCGGCGCCGTGACCATAAAAAACGGCGTATGCGTTTTTCATGAAAAACCATACCAATGAATAGATACATTAAGATTAAATATACCTTCAAGAAACTTGTACAAGTTTCTTTGATGCAGAATAACGATCCGAGACGACCCAATGATATTCTCACATATATCCCAATGCGCACGACGATCCCGGTGAGTGGGCACCGATCCGGATCTTTGTGTTTTTCTCCTTCTTGGTTTCTATCTCACACCTCTCTCTCAAA
>JAOTRH010153686.1:0-13170 GCA_034768845.1 Heliamphora exappendiculata | reverse complement strand
TATATCATCCAAGCAGTTGAGATGAATATAAATGCACGATATGTATATAACCCGATTTTATGATTAAAGAAAAACTTTGATTAGTTTCAATCTCCTTTTGAAGATAAGCTGTAATAATCGTTATTCGATTATACTTTCTGTATGCAGATTGCATCAGAATTCTTTGATACACTTTGATATATAAAGATATATCATATCAGTATTAAAACACATGAGAAAAGTCAATCAAAATAGTCTCGGACCAAGCCACCACCGCCGGCCACCATGCTGCCGTTGATGCCTCCTTATGCTGCTACCTTCAGACAGCTTTTGTCGTCACCTCGACGCTCCATTTTCAATGTCGTTTGTAAGAAAAAATAACTCTCAAAAGTAGCATTTATCTATCAAAAAACAGTTCGAAAACAGTCTCAAAAACGGCCAAAAAACGGCCTCGAAATAGCCGTAAGCCGCCGCTGCCCACTTCAGCCCACTGTTTGAGATTTTTTCGGTTGTGTTTTTGCTCTCGTTTTTTTTTAAATAGAACAAATATCCAGCAATATGTTACTTTGAAAAATTCCCTGAAAACAGTTCGAAAAGACTTCCGAAAACAACCCCAAACAGGGCAGCCCAGCACCGCTCATGTGTCGCCGCTTGTTTGGCTTTTTGCCGCCTATTTTTGCCCAAAATTTAAATAGTTTTTAGATAGTATTTTAAGATATATTTATAGCTATTTTATGCGTCAATAAATTACTCAAAAAATAGTCTAAAAAGTTCCAAAAAATTAACAAAATCGGCCCCAAACCATTGCCGGCAAAGCTGACAGTGGTGGGTTGTTTTTTGTCAATTTTTTCAATTGTTTTGAGTTATTTTTGCTGCTATTTTTAATCCAAAAATGCTACAGAAACTCATTGAAAAAACTATTTTAAAATTAAAAAAATTACCGCGATCCGTGGCCTGTAAAAACACGAAACTACTGCCGGTGCCGCCGCCTGTTCTTCTTGTTCATGGATATTCAACATGTTCTTAAATATTCTAAATTGATATTTAAAAATAAATAACTAGTTATTACAACGAAACCTATGTCCCGTAGGCTCACATTCAATTTTAAAAAAATTTAATTTATCACAATCAATCCTGATAATTAAAATAATTAAATCATCATTCAAACTATTCAATCAAACATGAAAAAATATGATGATCATAAAATCGAGATTAAAACGCCTGTAAAATAAAGTTAGCACAGTTCTTAAACTATTTGGCCCCGATAAACCGTAAAAAAAAAATAAAACGGCTTTGATACCAATTGTTAAAGGCAAAACTGCCAAGTTCATTGTTTTTGTAAATGATTTTCAATAAAAATTAACTACACGGATAAACACCGAAATGGGTTTCAGATAAAACTTTTGATATCGAACAATCAAAATAAAAATTCATGCAACCATAGCTAATTTAAAAGAATACATTTTTCTGATCGATTCTTCAGCTACGATTTTAATTCCTTGTTAAATCTCCCATCATATTTTTTACTTTATTTTTTTATGCAATTTTTAAACATAGTGAGGGTTACGAACCTTCGAGAACTCATACCGGCAGAATCTGGTCAGTTTTAATCTTGAAGATAAGTTCTAAATCTGGTTTAGCCTACCCACATATTTATAGAGGTACAGCAGAGACCTGTGGAGTAATTATGACAAAAACTTCTAGTGGAACACAGATACTCATCTAGCGATTTCTGCAATTAAAAAAATCTCATAGCGGTATTTGTAATTATGAAAACTTTATAGAAATTTCTGTAATTTTTATAAATTACTAAATTATAGTTTATACCACTAAAGAACTGTAATTGCACTATAAGCCATAATCTCAAGATTTTCTTACATTGAGTTTCTGTTATTAAATGCTTAACTCATTTCCTCACGTTAAAATTTTTGATACCCGTCAATTAAATTAATTACTGATAATTTAATTTAATCGACATCTTAAAATCTCTTAAGCTCTTCTCTTTAATTTATTTGACCGTCAGATAATCAAATCCACCTGTAGGATTTGGCCCGATCAAAATTAATAAGCTTACTTAAGGGGGTATCGTTAACCCCGATTATTCGAGACATAGATTTCGTCATTAATTAATATTCACTATATAAATAATATCGCAATCTAACTCACCGGGAATATAGACCCATATAAGATCGTACCCTCTAATAAATTAAAACAACGAATATTAAATGCACACAAATCAATAATTATTTCAAGATTAAGAGTATAAGTACTATTCATAATAACTTTAGAGAATAAATTAATTTATATAGTTAGTATAAAATTAATTATCCTAATGTGTCCCGTTTAATATACATAAAGTAAACTAGCACAAAGAGTCAGAATAATATACGAAGCTATTATCTATTTCTTGTAAATAAGGCATGCCTACTAAAACTCATTTCTATAGTCGTACCGATGGTGTGTTCATTTCTATTTAAACTGTGAACAAATAACTTATATTCTCTAAGAACCTAAAATCTGATCTTTTGTGTGTAAATCGTACTCTATACACCAGATTAAATAATGTACAAAATAAAGAACACCATGCATAATATTAAAGAAACGATATTGCATACATTGCTCGTTAAGATTCTCATAAAATAAAAAATTAATTTTATGAGAATAAAATTAAAATTAAAATTAAATACTAAAAACATGATTTTTAGAATACAACTCCAAAGCTCATACATTCTTCCATTTACAGATTATTGTTGGTGATATTTTCAATATTAACTAAGTTCATTAAATAAATGGCGAAGACTAATGGGACTTGATGTATGTATTGAATGGAAGATGAATGATTATTACTTTGAGAGAATGTATTGGCATATATGTAATTTGCACTTGTTCGTCTCCCATTCATGAATGAATGTATCTAGCCAATCATCCATTTATCTTCTTGTATTTTCATTCTCTCATTTTCTCCTTATGAATAGTTTAACATCATCCCATTTCAATATATATAAAAAAGACAAATCCATGCACAACACTTCAGAGATTATGGGGCTAAAGAAGGTTGTTCTTATTGGTGAAGATTTGGGCTTTCCAACTTATGCAGAGTTTGTGTGAGTTATACAATAATTAGTTGGGCTGTTGTATCATAGGAGAGATAAGTCAAATATTAGAGTATGCTATTTTGGTTTCGGGTTTTGCCAACCATAAATGGCTTGAATCTCTTTAAAGAGAGTGAGATATCTGCGCTTCAGTCTATTCTGGTGTTGCTTATTTTTTATTTATTGTAATTTAAAATATCAAATTATTGGTATTTCACTAACAATTTTAAAGAGATTAAAAAATAGAGCAAGCACCAGAAAAAACAAATGAAGGCACTGGCAATCTCAATAATCCCTTCCGTTTCAAGGGAGCTCATTTTAAGAGGTGAAAATGAAAGATTCTTTTCCACCTTAACCTTCTCAAGGTAGCCTACATTCTCAACGAGAAGAATCCAAAAAAAATTCCTACCGAGGAGATGGCTGACGAAGAATATGAAGCCCGTGCAGAGAAAGTGAAGAAATACAACGAAGATGAGTATAACTGTCACTATTATCTTTTGAATTGTCTTGCAAATCATTTTTATGATTACTATGATACAACTTACTCTTCTGCCAAGAAAATTTGGAAAGCTTTACAGAGTAAATATAATACTGAAGAGGCAGGTGCAAAGAAGTATGCCGTTAGCCGATTTTTTCGTTATCAAATGGTGGATGAAAAATTCGTTATAGAGCAAGCTGAAGATTTCCAAATGATAGTTGCAGAGATGAGATTCGAAGGCATCAAGATTGGGGATAATTTTGTGGTCGCAAGAATTATTGACAAACTACCACCGTCGTGGAGGAAATTCCAAAAGACAATGCATCACAAGCAAAAGGAGACATCTTTGGAGATTTTGATCACACGCATCCTCGTGGAGGAGGAGGCTTGAGGCCAAGATGCTCTGATGACACACGACGGTAATGGGCATTCTACAAAGGTAAATTTAGTTTCTGCGAATAATAAGAACTTACCCAAAAATCAATTTCCTAAGAATGCTTATATGAAGCCAAATAAAAAGAACTTAAAAAACCGTGAAAAACCTCACTTTAAAAGTAATCAGAAAAATATTAACCAAGGATCCTCTCCACAAAATCAACAGAATAATAAATGTTTTGTTTGTGGCAAGTGTGGTCATATTGCTTGAGTTTGCAAGTTCTGGAAGCGTGGCTCTTTTCCTCCGGCCAACGTTACCGAGAAGCCATTTGTGATGATGATTATAAACATTTTTATGGTGCAATCTGTGGAAGAGTGGTGGGCAGACTCTAGTATTAATAGACACGTCTGTTATGACAAAAGATTGGTTCAAAGTGTACACTCTCTTTGATGAAAAAAGGCAATTATGCTTGGTGATTCTAGCAAAACTAAGATTCTTGGGAGTGGTGAGATAGATTTGAAGTTCACCTCTAAACGAGTGCTTATTTTGAAAGATGTGTTGTGCACTTCGTCCATGAGGAAGAATCTGGTGTCGAATTATCTTCTTAATAAGGTTGGCTTCAAACATACTATGGAATCTGATCAGTATGCGATAACTAAAAAGGAGATTTTTGTGGATAAGGGTTATGCCTACGATGGGATGTTCAAACTGAATGTTGAGATTAATAAAGCATCTACTAGTTTCGTTTACGTGTTGTCTTCTTTAAATTTCTAGCATGCTCGCTTGTGTCATATTAATAGTAGATATATAGGGATCATGAGTGGTCTTGGATTAATTTCCCAACTGACAACTTTTTTTAAAAAATGTGAAGTTTGCAGTCAAGCAAAAATAATAAAATAGCCTCATAAAAGTGTAAAAAGAACTACTGAATTGTTAGAATTGATTCATACTGATTTATGCGAATTTGAAAATTTTTTAACCCGTGGTAGAAATAAATACTTTATCACTTTTATTGATGATTTTTCAAAGTATACTTATGTATATTTGCTAAAAAATAAAAGTGATGCTTTTGAGAAATTTAAAATATTCCTTCAAGAAGTTAAAAATTAATTCTGTAGAAAGATAAAAGGAATTAGAAGTGATAGAGGTCAAAAGTATGAATTTTTTGAATTCAACTCGTTTGTTTAGTTTTTGAGAATTATTCATGAAATTACACCACCATCCTCACTCGCTTCATTTGGTATGGCTGAAAGAAAAAAATAGAACTTTGATTGATTTGACAAATGCCATATTTATTGATTAAGGTGCTCCCTCGAATCTTTGGGGTGAGATAATTTTGACTGCTTGCTATATGTTAAATAAAGTGTTACATAAAAAGACTAGTTTCATACCTTTTGAAAAGTGACAGGGGCATAAGTCAAATTTGGAATACTTAAGAGTTTGGAGTTGTTTTGCATTTGTAAGGTTTGCAAACCCTAAAAGTCCAAAATTAGGAATAAGAGCTACCACATGTGCTTTCTTCGATATGTGGTAAATAGTACAGCATATAGATTTTTGAATATCAAAAATAATATTATTTGTGAATTAGGTGATATTATTTTTTATGAAGAAAAATTTACTTTTAAATCTAAAAATAGTGGGAGTTACGTATTTTTTAAAAATATTTTAACTGAACCAAACTCTTCTAAACCTTCGTTTCAAACTCAAGAAAATGCTAAAGTTGAGCTTATAAGGTATTAAAAGTTTAGAGTTGAAAAAGATTTTGGCCCTGATTTTGGCCCTAATGCAAGATAGCAACTCTCTCTGGGTATGAGTCTAAAAGGATGTTTTTTGGTTCAATCTGCCTATAAAGCCATTGTTGATGGTTTCTATGGCAAAGTTGACAACGCTAAGGCATGGAGTAGAATAATTTTTTAAAGATACTTTATCAAAAAAATAAACGATTCAGATTACAAATGGCTCAAAGTGAGCACACAACGAACTTAACTTTACGGTCAAATTAAGATCGTCGAGAAACTTAATTCTTTCAATTTCTCCTTTCCAAGAAACCGAGACAAAGAAAAGCCAATAGGATAAATCTTTGTGGTATGGAAACACTGATTGGAGAACTTTCTCATGGTCTGGACTAAAATGGTGTGGACTAAAAGCAGCATGCAATTATGAGGAAGGTTCCTACACAAATGGGAACTATATATATATATATAGTGGTGATTTACACTCTTAATCAAGATTAATTATTCGGTAATTTCAAAATAACAATATTTATGTGGTGTGCTTATTTAATTATGTAGTATGTAAGTGGTAAAAAAATTTTATTTACTTGGAATACTACAGAAACGATGTATAGTGTTGTCAAATCAGGATACGTATTGCATATCGTAATTCGATTTTTATGTATCGCGTATCGTATCGTATCGCATATCGTAAGATACGTTAACGTAATTATATATAAATTAATAAAATAATTATCTTACTATAAAATTACAAAAATAAGTTACCCTAATACAAATCTATTACATATGCCTAAAGTAAAAATCAAAATTTAAAATATCAAATTTCAATTCTACTACTTTTCCTTTTAGGAGGCATAATTTCAATATCCAAAATAACTGAAAATATTTCCAAAGGCAAAAAAACAGTCCAAAAAAGGCTAGAATAGCTCTCTAAGTCTCAAATTATAAAATGCAAACAGCTAAACAGAGCAATAGAGCACAATAATAAAATGCAAACAGCCAACGAAGCACAGCAGAGTAGTGGAGACTGGGTTACTAGAGCATAACGAAAAATCAGCAAATGCAAACAACCAAACAAAGCACAGCAAAGGCATCGAAAATCCAAACCTTCGAAGTCGGCATCGTCTCTGTCTACCGAAGTCGGCGCTGTCTCTGTAAATCGTAGTCGACGTCATCTCTGTTTTCTTCGTCGGCGACAATGACGCAGACCAGAGACGTCGACAAACCCTAGTGGCTTAGTCTTCGCCTTCAGTGCGCAAAAAGAAGGAGAAACAAGGAAGTCGATCTGAGACGTGAGGTGTCGAATACGATGAGCTAGGCGCCAAGATTGATTAAACGGTAAGTTTTTTGAGACCTACGAAATCGCGCGATACTGTGTGTATCGTAGAATCGCAATACAAGCTATGATACGTAGTCATATTTTACGATTTGTGGCCTAGTATGATACGTATAGCGATTCGTATAGCTTTTGTTTCGATACAATACGTATCGTCCGATACAATACGTATCGTCCGATACGTATCGCGTATCGTACGATTTTAATTACGTATCGTCCGATACGTATCTCGTATTATACGATTTTGATTACACTGCATGTGATAATAGTGAAATAGTTAATAATTTTTCTTTAATCAAGCTAATGTCCATATATATTGTCATGCTAATTGGACAGTCAAGGAGTTATCGTTTTTTCAATTTGTTTTATGCTATCGAAAATTTTAAGGGAAAAAAAAGTTATCGGATAAGTTTTTAAAAAGCCCATTTTTGGGAAACGCTTTTTAAGTTTTTTTTTTAATTTAAAAAAATTATTTTCACAATAAAATGATAACAGAACAGTGTTCTCAATGTTTATGTTTCTTAAAACAAGAAAACAAAAACTAGAAAAAATGATAATGATGTGAAACGGGATCTTTATTGAAAATTATAGATATAATGATTTTTATACTAAACATTCATACATATAGTATAGATTTCACATCAAATGTCTATTGTAGTTTTGAGTGTGCGATGCTTCATATGCAGCGTAAAATATAATGTCAATAGCCAAATAAGATCACAATAATAACTTATAAAAAAAGTGAAAATTTTTGTTTATCCTCTGATTAGGTGAATAAACAATTTTATTTTGACCCGGTACACATCACCATGTTACTTGTATTTTTCTACAAATCATTAAGGATGTGTTTGATGTTCAAAGTCACTACATGAACATGGAATTAATGGGTTTAATGAAAGAAAACATACTATGCCTTACATTGAAAGTTCTAAGAGAAATTTAGCAAATACATATAAGCCTATCTTGCAGTGAAGGGAGGACTCCTTGCAATACCCAATTTTCTTTTTCTTTTTTTTTATTAAACCCATTAAGCCTATCTTGTAGTGAAGGGAGAACCTCTAGGGACTCCCAATTTTGTTGAAGGGAGATCACCTACCCAAATGCGAGTTTGGATTTGACCAAAAAATACACACGCGCATTGCTGTCGCCATTCGGTTGTGTCGGGTTTGGACTAAATATTCAAGGCGATTCTACGTTACTTTTGTCTGCTACAATACCAAGCGTCTGAGAGTGCAAATACTTAAGCAGCTCACAGTTTCTGAATATTGCAGTACTTTATCTTCGAGTATTGATCGTTGTATTTTAAGAGATATACGTTCGCAAAACCCATAAATACTTTCATATGGGGCAAATATGTCTTAAGAACAAAGTGTTTACATTGACCTCGATCTGCTTCAAGTTTTTTGTTTGTTTGTTAGTATGTTCATTTTTCAGTTCTATGTTTTTCAATTTCTAGTTTTACAGTATTAATTTTTGTATAACAATTAGTTGTCAATCAAGCCGGTAATATCCTTTTTCTCTTGGCTAAGCCCCAAATTTAATCTCCATTTCCACAGAGCTAAACCCCAATGAAATCAATACATAATATTGTCCTTTACACATTGAGCCAAACCCCAGGGTTAAGTAATCAAAGGGCCAGCAAGTCTATGCAATTATATACCCAAAAAGTTACAATCAAGCACTGTAAAGTGCCAACAATTTTCCAATTATTGGTGAAACAGTGTGTCTTCTTTTTGACTGTCAAAAGGAACCTTTTAAGGGAAGGAATGAACTTCAGTTCAAGGTGAATTGTTTCAGTTATAAACAACTAAAATTGGCAAGTGAATTTAGAGAGTTTTCTTGATGCAGGGTAGAATTTCTAAAGAAAATTTATTTTTTATTTTTATTTTGAAATTAATAACTTTATTTTAAAAATAGTAATTTTAGTATTATTTTTCTAAAACTTTAGGTTTTCTTACTTTCTAAGTTTATTTAATTCTTATATTTTAGTCAGTTTCTTGTCCTACAAGAACTTGTTTACTTTTTATTATTTTATTTTTCATTTTAGTATTCCTAGGCCTTGTTTGGTGGTGGAATAAAAAAGGTTGGATAGGAGTATTTGAAAATGGTCTCATACATAACTATGTTTGGGAAACAATTTGAATGGGGTTAAAATAACCCCATCAAATGATTCAAGCTCACAAGTTGGTAGTAATCCCAAGCCATGTTTAGTGGTGGAAGAAAAAGAGTTGGATAGAAATATTTAAAAATAATTGCAGATATAACCATGTTTGGGAAGCAATTTAAATGGAGTTAAAATAATCCTTGCAACTGATTTAAGCTCACAAGTTGGTAGCAATATTCTCGTTCCATTGGAGTGATATGTTTATCATTTGTTTGTCCTACTTCCAATCGAATGCACCTCCATATATAATAAACTATACTATTAATTCAATTCATAATAGTTAATTTGGTACTAACAATTATTAGAGTGCACGAATTATTCTATAAAAATATTCCTTCAACCAAACGTTCCTCTAAAGTTATTTGAATTCTCATTAATATAAATAAGGATACAAGCCTTTAAATTAGTCAATCTTAGTTGAGTATTGAGATTAAAGAAATTTGAAGAGTTTTCTTTTTTATTATATTTTTTATTAGAAACAATATTCTTAATTCAAGCAAACTTATAAATTTCTTTATTAGTGGTTTTCTTGTCGATGCACTTACCTACATCAGTTCACTTATCAAACATAATTTCTTAAAAATAAAAGAATAAATAAGTTTTATTTGTACTATATATATATATATATATATATATAAAAGTGATTACCAATCACTTTACTCTCATAAATTCTCTCTCTTTCTCTCATACAATTTACACGTCATGATTATTTCAGAATACATTCATATTTGTATGAGAGAAAAAAAAACCTAACCTAATTCAATTTACACGTCTTAATTATATGAGAATATATTCATATTTATATGAGAAAAAAAAAGACATAACCTAATTCTATTTGTGCTTAATCGAGTTTAATATTAATCAAATTTGTGCAAATTCACAAATTTTAAAATTTTTTAAAAATTAAATTGTTATGGCTAAAATTTAATAATATAATAGGTTAGAAGTCTATTTTAACTCAAATAGAATTTGATCTAAATTCACAACAATCTTTACATTGACAAGAATCTATCTCTCAAACAAATTGACATATCAACGCCACTACCAACTGTACCGAAGTTACTCAAATTTCTTAATCGAACAAATTGGCAGAGAAATTCAATATCCAAATGTGCTTTGTAGCACTAAATTCATTTGAGGTGATCAAAACTTCAAATTTGACATATTAGTAGATTAATACTGTCTCTAAATGCGTTCTAAGACACTAAATGCACTTAAAAATATCAAATTCCAAAATTAAATAAAATACAAACATATGCATGGATCACATTTAGATCAAATATGAGCTGGATTGAACAGCCACTTAAATTATCAATTTTTACCAAATCCAAGATATATTAAAACTTTTTTTATTTTAATAAAATTTTTTATTTTTTTAAACTTCTCTCGATGACATGAGTTAAAAATATAATAATTTAATTAAATAATAAAAAATTACTAAATATAAAAATAAATAAAATAAAATAAACAAATAAAAATTTATTTCAAAGGGGCCATGACGGGTCGCAAACATCCCCCAACCTCTATGCGTATGTGATCGGCTTGCAGCCACTCAAAGATCTAAGTATGGCGCAACTAATTTTAAGTTCCATTTTTTTATTTTTTTAAAAGTTAAAAAAGTTAAAGGCGTCGTTTGAAAATTCAAAGCCTTTATTCTTTAAGCCTTTTTTTACACGAAATAATTTTATATATTTTTTAAAAATATCATAATTTTTATTGTATATATTTATTTTTTATAAAAATTATATTTTTACAATTTACACATCAAAATCTATCAAATAATATCTATATTAAATATAAAATCTTGTAAAAATAAATTTTAAAAAATTATACTAACTTTTTTTTTTGACTTAAAGTTTCTTTGATTTAAAACTATTTTATGCTAAGCTTTTTTGGCTTATACCTTTTGGCATCAACGCGCCCATATAGTTCACTAAATAATTTTTTTTATTTATTTAGTTTAAAATAATTTTAAATAAAAAGTCTAACTTAAAGTTTTGTTGCCAAACGAGACCCTAATTAGCAATTTCTAATTAAGTTAGAAATAATATAAATAAGCAATTTCTAAACATATCCTTAATTTCATAAGAGCACAGGTTTAAGTTTTTAGGCACACTGTATTATGGTAAAATATAAAAAATAACAAACAAAAAAAATAATGTAATTACATATAGATACAAGATTGTTGTGATTCATTCAAAATTAAGATCAAGTTCACATAATTTGAGATAATTTTACTAAAAAGAGAGGTAATGCAAAAACAACGGTACAAAATAATAATGTAAGAAACGGATATAAAAATATTATATTTATTTCTCCATTTCCATCTCTATTTCTTGTTTTTAATTATAATTATTAATCATATATTATCATTATTTACTAGGGTATATTACACCTACACTCCCTGTATTTAAAGGTAATAACAATGGCACTCTCTCTATTCTCTAAAATATCATTGCACCCCCTTATATTTTTATTTTTATAATACTTAGGTCCAAAAGTTAATTTTTCGTTAATTTTTGGACGATTTTAATATTTTTAGTTTTTTTTTAAGTACAAAATTTTATTTCAAAATTTTTAATTAAAAAATAAAAAATTACTAAATACAAAAATAAGTAAAATAAAAATATAAAATTTAATTTTTTAATTTATTTTTATTTTTAAGTTTTTAATTTTGATAAAAAAAAATATTTATTTTGATAAAAAAATATTAATTTTGAACTTTTTATAGTTTTTGGTCAAAAATTTTTACTTTTTTTGAATCATCTTGATAAGAGAAATTAAAAAATAAAAATATTTGAGTTATTTATAATTGAATCATACTTTTAGAAATATTTTTGAGTTGAGTTTCATTCATAAGTTTACATTTTTTTTTAAGTTTTTTTTTTTTTTAAATTTATAATTTTTTAGGTCCATATTACCCTTATTTATTAATTTTCATGTTCGGTTAGTTTTTTTCATTCAACTAAACGAAGAGAATTTGAACAGCAGCTCATTATGAGACAATCTCATAATTCAGTTTATACGATCCATCTTATGTTCCGCAAATCTAGAGATTACGTTCATTCAATGTTGCTTCATTAAAATTTTGAATTTTGAAACTATTCAGTCATCTGCTCCTTGATGTGAAGAAGCACATCTCCCTCATACAGAGAACAATTGATTTCGGAATCCAGTTCTCATTTGTGTAGGAACCTTCCTCATAATTGCATGCGTTTGCTTTTAGTCCACACTATGAGAAAGTTCTCCAATAAGTGTTTTCCGTACCACAAAGATTTACCATGTTGGCTTTTCTTTGTCTTGGTTTCTTGGAAAGGAGAAATTGAAATAATTAAGTTTATCGGCAATCTTAATTTGACCGTAAAATTTAGTTCTTTGTGTGCTTACTTTGAGTCATTCGTTATCTGAATTATTTATCTTTTTGATAAAGTATCTTAAAAAAATTATCTTACTTCATATCTTAGTGTTGTCAACTTTGTTATAAAAATCATCAACAATGGCTCTATAGGCAGATCGAACCAAAAACATCCCTTTAAATTCATACATAGAGAGAGTTGCTATTTTGCATTAGGTTTCACCTCATCCTTAATTGATAACATAGCGGAAAAGCTAATGTAATCAGAAAAAATATTCAAAATTTTACCCATAACCCTACTTCTCTTAATACCCAAACTGCCTTCCTTTCTACGACAAATTTTCTACCAATTAAGCCAGCAAATGCATCTTCTTACCCTGATTCAATCCTCCCTATTATAATATCTAATAATGTTTGTTTGGAAATGATAAATCATTTTTAGATTAGGGTGTTTATTATAGTTAAAGATAAGCGCGTCCGTTCTGATGATAATGTAATTATAAATACCTTATCAATTTAATTTTTTATAAGAATTAACTTTGTCAACATACTTTATAAGATGAATTGTTCGAATCACAAAAATTGCTCAAGATCGGTCCACAACAGTCTCAACTTTTCAAAACATTCTTAATTTTCGAGATGTCCGTCCAAAGTGAA
>JAOTRH010153655.1:0-13170 GCA_034768845.1 Heliamphora exappendiculata | reverse complement strand
ATAGAGATATATATCTATATATATATATATATATATATATATATATATATATATATATATATATTCCTTCTACATTAGCTGGCACTGGCTTAATTATCTCTTTGTTTCTTTTTTCTTTTCTTTTCCATCAGAAAAGGGTTTAACTCAACGTACCAGAGAAAAATATAAAGAAAAGGAAAAGAAAAAAACTCTACGTATATACGAGAATAGTTCCTTATAGAAATTAGAGAGGGCTAAAAAAGAAAAAAAAAACACTAAATTGATCTTTCATGCATTTTCTTTATATGGGAAATGGCTTTCTGTTGTTGTGATTGTAAAGCCTGCTCATGACAACAAATGTGCATGACATGTCGGCTAAAGACTGCCATTTTGGTTTTAGATCGATGTTCTGGTACTGAAAATTACAAAAAAAAAATGCATAATTTGTTGAAGAAAATCTCAAAATAAAGTAACTATTAGATAGTCTGGTATCACCACGTGTCATTATTTACATGATAATATATTGTAAGAGAAAAGTTTTCAATTAAACTAATATTGATTCATCTTTATTAAATAAATAAAAAAACAAATGTGACTAAGTGTAATGTGAATGTGTTTCCAGGATATGTAATAGTTATCCTAAAACTGATATGTTTGTATCCTTATTTAAAATTATTATGGTTTGGACATCAGCAATGTGCGCTAAATGTATAAATGTATATATATATATCCTTTTTTAAAATTATTATACGTGTCAATTAAAGTAACTGCTACATGTTGAATGGGCGTTTTTACTTAATTTATTGTTCAAAGAATTCTCATAAGAATGATATGCATTGTTTTTAAAATTATTAGGTTTGGTCACTGGCAATATATGTTAGTCAAAAAAACCCGATACAATATTGTAAAACACAAGAAAAACAAAAACCGTAAAAGAAAAAATCCAAAATAAATTTTTACAAATAAATGCAAAATCGAAATAATGCCGAAGATCGAGGCAAGCGTTGAACAATATTTTCTTAAGACAGATTTGTCTTCCATATCGGTGCTAATGGACTTCACGGACATTTGTCTCCCATGATACAATGACAACACCTAAAGAAAAATACTCCAATCTTTGGGTACAACGAACCGACCGAATGTTTTGTACTTTTGGACTCTTGACTTGCCCACAATATGAATGCAATTGAAGAAGAAATGTATTGGATGCCAAAATTTGTGCACAATGAAGTGTTTTTATAGACTTTGAAGTGGCTATTTGAAACAGTCACGGCACATATTTAGAACAGGTTTAACTTTTCATCGTCAACACTCGAGCGATTTGCAATCACCCTATACTACAGTTCACAGGGATGCATTGCTGCTCGAGCGCTCAGCGAGCACCCGAAAGCGTCCTATTCTAGAAAGAATTCTACGCTTGAGCGCTCAAGCTCTTCGCAGGCGTCTCGCGTGCCTTCTATTTTGGAAAATGACCATTGGGTTTAGTTAATAGTTAGTAATTGTAAGTGCCTCGCGAGCGCTCTATTTTGAAAAATGACCGTTAAGTTGGGTTAACAATTAGTACCCGAATTTAAATTCGAATTTTAAAAATTTTATTTAAATAAAAAATTGAATAATTTTTTTTCAAAAATATAAGCTACTTGAGTCGACCCACGACCCAGACCCAAACTCAAACCCGGACTCGACTCGACCTAGCTAGTCGAATGGACAAACGGCGGCGGCGGCGCATGTATGTGATATGGGAGGGCTCAACCATTTAGTAGGTTTTTTCGCTTCCACAAAACTGGGTACCGAAAGGAGCCCTCCCTATAGTCTAACTCTAGCTTATATATACCTACAAAGCTCCTCATAAATTTTTAATGTGAGATTGAAAATGGTTACTACCATTAAAACTCATTAAACCCAAGTTTAAGTAGTGACTTTAACATCGATTTCTCATTCACCTCTTTCAAATTTTAGCAAATAAATATACGCTGTTCATCTCCTCACATAAGAGAACGCGTAGTACCCCAAATCCAACTCAAAAGATGTACGAGTCTCACATTTATTTTTGCCTAAAATTTTCCAAATATAAGAATTTTAAAATCTAAATTTTAACAATCCCCTATATGAATGAAAAATAATTATAAAACCAATGCAAATACAAATGCATACACACAAAAGATGGCACAAGCAAAAATCTCTTATATAGAGACAGGTAGCTTGTAGGTTTAAACCTTTTCATGTGAAAGTCTATCAAATTTATTGGCTAATCAGTAAATATAATGTTTTGAACTGTTCAACCATTTGTGTAAACTAAGACAACAGAAAATTATACAGAATCTTTCTAGACACTGTTTGATTCTCGTGATTGTGTTCATTTTGGCCATGAACAACCAAGTTTTCATGAGCGTTCTAGAAAAATTTAGCCTTATCATTCTCATAGAACTGGCCCAATTCACACTCATATATGTGATTTCTTATTAAGAGTATCTTGTAATACTTCACTTGGATTTTTAAGATATAAAAATTATTAAAAGCTTAGCTTATCCTGAGCTCACTGTAGGTATCACAATATCATTTTAGAAATGGGAACGAGGGATTATCTCTGTTGTGATCCTCATGAGTCATTCACAACATAGTTGTCCCTTTGAATCTAGATCTTAGGATCTCCAATCAGTGAGGTTGGGTGTCCGTTATGACGACTCTTTAAGTTATAGGCTTAAAACTCATTTCTCTTGATGATCAACTAACTTGCTCTCTAGTTAAACCTTTGGTTAACAGATTTGCGATGTTATCCTTTGACTTTATATAGTCTATTGTAATAACTCAATTATAGAGTAGTTATTTGATGGTATTGTGTTTTCGACGAATATGTCAAGATTTATCATTATACAATTACTTTGTACCCTTTCAATTTGTCGATTGGCTGTCGCAATAAATATAAATTGCAGGCAAAGATTTTGACCACAACAGAATGTCCTCTAGGACTTGACGAAGCCATTTTGCTTCTTCCTCTATTTTATCTAAAGCAATAAATTTAGTTTTCATTATAGGCGTAGCAATACACATTTGCTTAGAAGACTCCAAGACACTGCTGCACCACCAAGAGTAAAGACATATTCACTCGTGGATCTTAAGTCATTTGTATCAAATATCCAACTCGCATTGTAGAATACTTTTACTACGCCTAGATATCTCATATAGTGAAATCCATTGTTAAGGGTGTATCATAAATATCTAAGTGCCCTAACTATTCACGTCCAGTGATTTATCCCTAGGTTACTTGTGTTTCTACTCTATTTATTGATAGCACACACATTATCCAGATGTGTACCATTAGTCGCGTATATTAAACTGCCAATATTTTGGGAATACTCTAGTTGAGATATGACATCTCCTGTATTCTTTGATAAACGGAGATTTAAATTTATAGGTGTTCTCGCTGGACGATTATTATTTTTCTTGAATTTTTTAAAAAAATTCTCAATATACTAAGATTGAGACAACATATATCCTTTAGATGTTCTTGAAATTTTAGTTCCTAATATAGCATCTGCAACACCCATATCTTTCATGTCAAACTTACTGTTTAACATATTTTTGATAATTTTAATCATATCTTGATTACTACCAATAATGAGTATATCGTCAACATAGAGACACCCAATGATATATCCCTTTCTGTATCTTTGAAATAGACACACTTGTCCCATTTATTTATTCTAAATCCAATTAACATTATTATGTTGTCAAATATCTCATGTCATTGCTTTGGTACTTGCTTGAGATCGTACAAAGATCTACAAGCTTACACACCTTCCTTTTTTGTCCTGGAACCACAAACCCTTTCGATTGTTCCATATATATTTTTTCATTTAATTCTCTATTTAGAAAGACTGTTTTAACATCAATTTGCTGTATCTCAAAATTGTACAAGACTGCTATAGCAATTAACATCCGAATTGATGTTATCCTTGTAACCAGAGAATATGTATCAAAATAGTCCACTCTTTCCTTTTGCTTGTATTCTTTGATGACAAGTTTTGCTTTGTATTTGTCTATTGGACCATCTGTTTTTATTTTTTTCTTGAATATCCATTTATATCCCAGAGGTTTATTACTCGGTGGAAGATCCACCAATTTCTACGTATGATTTTACAAGATAGACTCAATTTCACTATTGATAGCCTTCCTTCAATAAGGTGCTTCAGGTGTGGACATTGGTTCCTGAAAGTTTTGAAACTTATTTTATAACAAATAAGTTAAAAAATTTGGACTAAAAGATTTCGAAGTTCTTACCCTTTTACTGCATTTGGGTTCATATTCATTTCTTTCTTGATTTTGACTACTTCTTGTTGCAGTGTCATAAGTCTTTTTAAAAGGACTTGATCCCTCGTGTAAAATTACACGGAAAAATATTTTCAAAGAACCATGCGTTTTTAGATTCAATAACTTGTTGCAGTGTCATAAGTCTTTTTAAAAGGACTTGATCCCTCGTGTAAAATTACACGGAAAAATATTTTCAAAGAACCATGCGTTTTTAGATTCAATAATAGTATTCTCATGCATATCCTGAATTTTTGACTTATGTATTAGAAATCGATATATACTACTATTATTCATATATCCAATAAACATACAGTAAATGATTTTTGGTTCTATTTTTGTTCTTTTAGGAACATGGACTGTCACTTTAGCCGAACATTCCCACACTTTTAAAAAATTATAATAGGTTTACGACCCTTCCACAATTTGTACAGCGTTTTATTTGTTTTCTTGTCGGGTAACTTGTTGAGAATATATTTTGAGAAAAGTAAAAATTCCTCTCCATAAGCTTTGAGGTAAACTAAAACTTATCAACATGGCATTTAGCATTTTCTTGAAGATTCAATTTTTATGTCCAGCAACACCATTTTGCAGAGGTGAATATGGTGTTGTAGTTTGGTGTATGATACCATATTGTGAATAGAACTCACCAAATAGTGATTCATATTCATCACCTCTATCACTTCTAAAATTTTTTATTTTCTTACCAAGTTGATTTTGAATTTCATTTTTATACTGTATAAAAATGGATAATACCTCATCTTTACTTCTTAATGAGAAAAGATAACAATATCTAGTGCAATCATTTATGAAAGTAATAAAATATATTTTACCACCTTTACTTTGCACAAATTTTAAGTCACAAATGTTACTGTGAATTAATTCTAGAGGTTCGATGCTCCTTTTAATTGGATGAAAAGACAATTTAGCAAGTTTTACTTTCACACAAATTTCATATTTATGACTTAAATCGATATAAAATTTAGACAAATAATCATTGTTAACCAATCTACGTAAAATGTCATAGTTGATATGACCTAATCTACCATGCTACACATTAGATAACTCAAACATATATGCAGAAGAAGTAGATATCTTATTCATTGTAGAGAATATAGTCATTACATTAAGTTTAAAGAGCCCATCGCTCACATACCCCTTCCTTACAAACATCCCATTATTAGTGACAATAACCTTGTTTGACTCAAAGACTATCCTAAAATCTTTCTTGCTCAACAATGACGGAAGAACTAAGTTCTTCTGGATGTTTGGGACATGCAGTACATTATTGAGTGTTAGTTCCTTGCCATATGTCATCTTCATAATCACCTTCCCTTAGCCTTTAACCTTGAAAATTGAAGAATTTTCCATAAAGACTTGTTCTCCATTCTCTACCAGCTGATAGATTGTGAACATCATTTTGTTTGAACACACGTGACGAGTAGTCCTAGTGTTTATCCACCATTCACTTGGATTGCTAACCAAATTCATTTCAAACGCCACTACAGAGAGGCTGATTTTTGACACGTCTCATGGTAGATTCTCCACTTTGTCATATTGGCTCAGGCAGTTTTCTACTTCTTGTCAGGGTTTTCCTAACTGTTGAATTTGCGGCGGTCTTTAGCTAAGTGTCCTGACTTGTTACACACGTAGCATTTGCCTTTGAATTTCTTTGTATCACCACCTTTGGAACCATTTGTATAGAACTTTCCTTTCTTGTTGTTGGATTTCTGTCCATGTTCCAGCACGTTGACCTTGGACTCCATGGAGGAATTTCCTATTCTTTTTTCGAAAACTCTATTGTCTTCTTCAATTCTCAGCCTCACAATTAGGTCTTAAAGTCTTATCTCCTTGCGTTTGTGTTTAAGATAATTTTTGAAATCTTTCCAAGATGGCGACAATTTTTCAATAATTGCAGTCACTTGGAATGATTTACTTATTGTCATTCCTTCTATATGAATATCATGCAAGATCAACTGGGAATCTTGAGCTTGACTTATAATCATCTTGGAATCCGCTATTTTGAACTTTCGAAATCTACCGATAACAATTTTTTTCATTTCGACATCTTCCATTTTATATTTCTTATCTAGGAATTTTCACAACTCTTTTGCTATCTGGATTGAATTATACATATTATACAATGTGTTATCCAATCCATTGAGAATGTAATTTCAACAAGAAAATCAGCATGTTTCCATGCTTCTACCGCTGTAATAACTTACCAATTTGTCTCGTCCTCCTTCAAAGTAGGTGAATATTCATGAAAATTTTTTGCCAAATTCAAAGTGATGAGATAACACATCTTCTATTGCCATATCTTGAAATCGAAGCCGTTGAATTCTTTCAGTTTCTCTCCATGATTTATGAGTACAGTAGGAACATCGAGGGGTACAAGAGGCACACTAACAAAAGCAGTGGCTGTGATTATATTTTTAACACTGACATTTTCAGTGGTAATTTCTGTATGAACAGAAAATCGACACAGAATTAAATATTAGTAAATTTAAAACAAGTATCTAGATAACCAGAAACAAAAATAGAAAAGCAAAAACCAAAAAGAACATAAAATTAAAACCAGTATAGCAAAGTTTTTTTTTTCTAAAAGAAAACCGAATTTGTCTTAAGATTGTTAGTTAAAAATTTTAGATTGTACTGTAAAACACACATACACAAAATTGTAAAAAAAGAACTTAAAACAAATTCTTACAAATAAACGCAAAACCAAAATAATGCCGAAGATCGAGGCTAGCGTTGGACGCTATTTTTTCAAGACAGATTCGTCCTCCACATCGGTGCTAATAGGCACGTCTATTTCCCAAAATACAACAATCACACCTAAAGAAGAAGCACTCCAATCTTCGAGTACAACGAATCGACTAAGTGTTTTGTACTCTTAGACTCTTGACTTACACATAATATGAATGCAATGGAAGAAGGAATGTATTGGATGCTAAAATTTGTGCAGAATGAAATGTTTTTATAGTCTTTGAAGTGGCTGTTTGAAACAGTCAGTACACATGTTTAGAACAGGTTCAATTTTTCGTCGTCGACGCTCGAGCGCTCTACGAGCACCTTACACTAGAGTTCACGGGGATGCTTTGACGCTCAAGTGCTAAGTGAGCACCTCGCGAGCGCCTAACAGTGGACTAGTGGTGCTCAAGCACTTCACAAGCGACTCGCGAGCGCCTTATTCTGGAATGAATTTCGCGTTGGAGCGCTCAAGTGCTCTATTCTGGAAAATTACCATTGGGTTGGGTTAACGGCTAGTAATCGAATTTTAAAAATTTTATTTAAATAAAAAATTAAAAAAAAAATTCTAAAAATATAAGCCACTTGAGTTGACTTGGATTTAGCCCGATCGGTCGAACATTGGCAGCGACGGCTCGCACGTGTGTGTGATATGGATTGAACTCACCATTGGGTTAGTCCTAACTCTTTTTCAAAAAAATTGGGTAGACCTCCCCATAGTCCAATTTTAACTTATACATACCCGTAAAGTTTCTCATAAATTTTTAATGTTAGATTAAAAATGGCTACTACTATTGAAACCTATTAAATTTATATTCGAGTAGCGACTTTAAATATTAATTTTTTATTTATTTATTATCAAATTTTAATGAATAAATATACGTTATTTATCTTATTGTAAAGAAGAGCACGTAGTATCTTGAATTCAACTTGAAATACGTATAAATTTTACATTTATTTTAGCTCGGCAAATATAATAATTGTAAAATCTGAATTTTAACAATACATGTGCTAATAAAAAGTATTAATCTCTCCCTCTCTATATATATATATATTACAATTCACTTGGTCGGATGGGACGTTTGTATTTGATGATCCAACGGTGGCATTTTTCTGTTTTTCATCCAACGGTGAGGCTTCAGATGAGAAGGGAGAAACAGAACGGAGGCTTGAGAGAATAATCCACAGGCGGACACCCCGCCGAACGTCGATAATCTGATCGTCTGTTATCATCCAACGGTGCCTCTCTGACACCGCGCCGAACGTCGCCTCACGCTCACCTCGCTCTCTGCGTCTCTCATCTCACCCCGCCGAACGACGCCTACGGCGCCTCTCTGACACCCCGCTGAAGCCTACGGCGCCTCTGGACGTCGCCTCACGATGGCTTCTCTCTCACTCTCTCACTCTCGCCTCTCACCTTTCTCAGGCGCCCAGTCACCGAACTCTCTCTCACTCTCGCCTCTCACCTTTGCTTCCCTTTCTCTGTCTCCATTCACGCCGAAAAATCGTTTCACCCATCTCTCATCGCCGGACTCTCTCTCACTCTCGCCAATCGCCCAAAAATAGATGTTCACGCCCAAAAATCGCCTCTCACTCTCTGTCTCCATTCCTGATCTCTCTCTCTCTCTCTCTCTCTCTCTCTCTCTCTCTACGTTGGCGACCACCGCTCACCACCGATCCTCGCCGATCACCACCGATCATCGCCGGCCACCACCGATCGCCGCCGGCCACTACCGATCACCTCCGATCTTAATGTGCTTCAGAAGGTATTTATATGTTTTTTTCCCTAGCTCTTACTTTCTCTTGCTCTCTGTTTCAAAAGATAAAAAAATCTCACTGTGCTAAAAAATCTGGGTTTCTTCTCTTTGCTCTCTGTTTTAATCTTTTCAAAAGATAAAAATCCGATCTCACTCTGCTCAGTAGTGCTTTGATCACTGGGAAAACAAAATGAAGAAGAATATATCTGTTTGAACAGAGCACAATGGGCTTTAGTTGATCCTGTTCAATCGGTGGGGATATACCTGTTTTTTTATCTCATTTCTCTTGCTCTGTCGCTCATATCAATCTTTTTTTTTAAATCTTTTTTTTAATCTTTTTTTAGCTTCTCATTTCTCAAATTGATTCATGTTAGCTCACAAAACTTTTTTTGTGCTCACAAAACTCATAGAGCTCTGTTTTTTAGCTTCTCATTTCTGAAATTGTAAGCTTCTCATTTCTAAAATGAAAACTCACATAGCTCTTTTTTAAGCTTCTCATTTCTGAAATTGATTCAACTTTTTTTTAATCGTTTTTTAGTTTCTCATGTTTTTATCTCTTTTAGCTTCTGTTTAAATTTATGTTAGCTTCTGAAATTGTTTATCTTCTGTTTTTATCTGTTTTTTAGCTTCTAATATTTATTTTTCTTTAACACTGTTCATTCAGTGGGGATATACCTGTTTTTTATCTCATTTCTCTTGCTCTGTCGCTCATATCAGTCTTTTTTTTATTATCTTTTTTTAGCTTCTCATTTCTGAAATTGATTCATGTTAGCTCACAAAACTCTTTTTGTGCTCACAAAACTCACAGAGCTCTGTTTTTTAGCTTCTCATTTCTGAAATTGTAAGCTTCTTATTTCTAAAATGAAAACTCACAGAGCTCTTTTTTTAGCTTCTCATTTCTGAAATTGATTCAACTTTTTTTAAATCTTTTTTTAGCTTCTCATGTTTTTATCTTTTTTAGCTTCTGTTTAAATTTATTTTAGCTTCTGAAATTGTTAGCTTCTGTTTTTTTCTTTTTTTTAGCTTCTCATATTTATTTTTCTTTAATACATTCTGTTTAAATTATTTATAAATAACACATTCTGTTTAAATTATTTATCCTTTTTTCATGGTTTGGCTTCATTATTTAACTTTACATAATTAAGCTAAAGAAACGGGAATTTGAATTACCGTCATGGGTAAAAAGCACACTACGATATTAACATTTTCTGCTTCATAATGCACACTACGATATTAACATTTTCTGCTTCATAATGTTCTTATTTAGCGGTAAAAAAAAAAAAAAGAGCGGTACCACACATGTTTTTGTACAGTTATTTTTTAAAATGAAAAAATAGTTATTGTATGAAAGTTATATATATATATATATATATATAGTTTTGTTATAGATACGTGTTAAGATTAAGGTAATTTACATTCACGTGGTCTTTGTTGAGAACATTTGGCCCGAATTTTCCCATTGTCGATATTAGTTGTTTCATGATTAATTTGTTATTTGAGGTAAATTTAAGGTTGGACTGATTTACTGGCATGTTTAATTGAATGAGAATTTTTTGGATTAATTTAATGCATTTGTCAGATTTAAATTTTTATGTGTAAATGTTTGAGCATTTTTTTTGATAATTGTGTTGACATAATTATTAAGAAGAACTCAAAGAATGTAAGATTATATAAACCTAGATAATGATCACACTGTTGTTTTCTATTGCAAAAATATAAGTGTTTTGGTTGTTTTGTTATTGTTAGAGTAAGATTTTTATTTCTTTTTTTATATTGTTTATGCTATTAATTTTAAACTGGAACGTTGTTACAGGTTATTTGATAAACGGTCAAATCGTTGGATTATTCGAAAAATAAGAAAAATTTTGTTAACTTTTTTTAAAGTTTAGTACTTAGAATAATTATCTATTTTTTTTCAATTAGTTTATGCTATTAATTTCGAACTGGAGCTTTTAAATATATGCATTAAAAATTATGATGAATTTTTTTGAGTTGTGGTTTTATTGTTGGAATTCAGGCAAAGTTTGTGTATATTGTGTTGCTTCATTTTATTATAAATTATTTAATTTGATAAACGGTCAAATCGTTGAATTATTCGAAAAATAGAAAAAATTTTGCTATTTTTTAAAGTTTAATATTTATAATAATTATTTATGTATTGTATTTTTTTTTCGATTTAATGTTTTTTAGTATAAGTTATTCATAATAATATGAGAATTTAGAGAAATTATTAAAATACACGAGTAATCTAAAAAAAAAATAGTGAGTACTTTTGGCCCGAGCAATATTTAGTATATATATATATATATATGTAAGTTAACAAGAGTAACAAGATGGTTAATAAAAAAATGAGTAATAGAGTAATATAATTGTCAAATTGTGTTGCAAAATATAATTTTAGAAAAAAGTTTGACTGATATTTTAGATAAAAAAATTTTCTAAACAATTTCAGAATAAAGGAATCTCAAGTGAGTATTCTCTCTTTTTGTAATAATACAAATATGGATGGCACAAGATAGTAGGCAGGGCTGGCCTGAGTTTTTAGGGGCTCTATGCAAATTTTAAAATGGTTTCTCATAAATTTTTATAAACAAAAATTTTTAGAAGTAAATCAACTTCAAGATATTTTTTTTACATGAATTAACAAGGTTTTGTAGAGATGTTATTATGGTGTCTTTTAATGTTTTTAATATATATATTTTTTTGTGAAAAATGCAAAAAATTGAATATATTTGATAGTTTGTATTTTTGGGTACTTAATAACCCATGTATTTAAAGCTAATTGTTTTTTTTCTTTAGAATTATAATTTAGTAAAAAAAAAAGGAAAAGATTTTTAACTTTTTTATAACCAAATAATCATTTCATATTTGAAGAATAGGAAAAATAACTGTCATAGAATTTTTTTTAAAGAAGCTAAATAATGAAAAGTTTTAAATATAAAAAATAAAATAACTTTATTAAATAGTACTTAGGATTTATTCTCTTCATAATTCATCCAATAATATTCTGGTAATATTTCATAAATTTGAAAAAAAACAGTCTAATAATTTTAAGTAATTTAGCACTTTTACAAATTTTTTTATTTTTTTTAATAATTTATTTCCTCATTAATTAATTTTTTTTTTTGAAGAACTTGAACTAATTTATGCTATCTACTGATAAAATAATTTTATTTTGAGTTTGGCATTTAAAGGACTAACTTAAGTAGATTTTAATAAAGTTAAATTTAAAGTAATTAGGATCTTTTTATTTGATTGAAGTTAAGTTTAAAAAAAAAATTTGAACTTAGTATAAATTTTTTATCTAAATTAGGATCTTATTTTTTAAACGAAATTTGAGAGTCCTAGACTGTCACTTTGTTAGCTAGCTTATGCTTAGGGCGTAGGCACATAAATTTATATGATTGACAATAAAATTGTTGTATAAAAGAATTATGCCAAAATTTCCAACAAAAAAAAAAAAACAACATTGGTAACATTTTTACTTCTTAAAATGGAAATATTTTTGTTGAAAAAATTATTTAAAATTGCTTCCGAAATGATGTGCCGCTCGTGCTTTTGAAATTAAGTACAACATTTATGAATGACTTCTTGAATCGAGTAACTATTTGGTGTTTTGAAAATATCATGTATCAAGTTTACGTGATGTTGTGGTGATAATAAATTTTATAGTATAAATATAATGACTCATTTTTGTTGAATAGTTAATGAATAGTTAAAAGATAAATAGTGACCAACATTATGTAGTTTGTAATTATTTATTTGTTATTACATCATGTGACATCGTCTAGGTGATAGTTCGAGAATGCCTCGTAGTTTTCTATTTGAATCACATCAATTTATGGCGAGCTATTCAAAAATTGCCTAACATGCCCAATTCACCCAACTGCTTTACACCTGCCCACACCGCACTGTGCTAAGAAAATTAAAAAGACATAGCAAGGCAAGTTGAGAGGTTAATAAGGAGACCCGTAGGTTGGTTGATAGTGTCAGTTTTTATTATTTTTACCCGTTATTCAACCGACTCGCTTGCATATTGTTAGAATCTGTGAATTCATTGGTCATTGAATTTCAGAATTCAATAGCAGAATTTAATTGCAATTAAATTGGCCATTCAATTGGCAATTGAATCCTGAAATCAATAGCCATGAGTGGCTATTGATTTCTCTGTAACTCCCTCCATGATGGAGGGCTTATATATGCTATCAACCTCTACTTGCTGTGGACAACTCGTTTCAGAAGGAGAGAAGGAAGAGACGAAACAGAGCAGAGAATGAGAGCAACAGACAGAAGGTGAAAAAGGAGAGATACAGTTCTTAGGTTATAGTGCAAGCTGCAAGAGAGAGAAAGACAGACGGAGTACGTTCGTAACCGA
>JAOTRH010153654.1:0-44791 GCA_034768845.1 Heliamphora exappendiculata | reverse complement strand
CGACTTAGGTTGAGGAGTTCCCCCTCGTGTGCTTTGCTTATAAGTTTGATTATGCTAAATCTGTACAGTGGATCTTTGGATCCGGCATATCAAAAGGTTAAGAAGTGCGGTTGCGAGGAGAATAGGATAATTAAATCGGGTTGTCAATAACCTAATTTATTTATCAGAAATTCATATCTTAAATGTGGGGAGAATTTAGTGCATTTGATAATTAGAAACTCAAGACATAATTTGAGTTAGGGCCAGGAGTTCAATAAGGACCTTTAGTGGAATAAGTTCAGGTTCGTTCGAGAAAAGATCTAACTTGGGGACAAAGTTAGGGATATCCGATTTTCTCGTACGGTTAGCTCGAGTGCTATACTTCCTCGTGATCCCATTATACGCATGAATATTTCTTTTCGATTTCGGTAATTATTTAATTTAATTTGAATGTCGATTTTACAGCCGGAAACATTCGAGGATTAAATTAAATAATGGAAGGCGGTATTGGAATTTGGCACGCCTAAGGATCACTTCCTAGGTGGCGGTCCCTAATAGGGGTATAAGGTTGTTTTATGGAAAATATATATCTCCTTCTTGGTTTTAGAAAAGAGATATATAGTTTTCAAGGATAACTCAAGTGAGATATTAAAAACATATCACAAGGAGCCGAAATCTAACCTAATCCCAAGCCCTAGCCGCCGCCCCCTTCTGTCTCCCATTATGTATTTCTTTTTCTTTAAGAGAAAGGTGTGAGATAGAAACCAAGAAGAATAAAAACACAAAGATCCGGATCGGTGCCCACTCGCCAGGATCGTCGTGTGCGTCGGAATATACGTGAGAAGATCATTGAGCCGTCTCGGATCATTGTTCTGCATCAAAGAAACTTGTACAAGTTTCTTGAAGGTATATTTAATCTTAATATATCTATTCATTGTTATGATTTTTTATGAAAAATGCATGCACCATTTTTTATGATCACAGTGCCAATTCTTATTTTTTCTTTCGGGTTCCAACATTTTCTAGCAAGGAATTTAAGTAGGTTATCCAAATTGATGCGTCACTCTTGTCAGTTCTCCTTAGTATGTGAGATGTGTTTGCATGATTGTATATGGCTAAGTGTTAGCATGATTATGTGATGTTAATGCGACATGTTGCATCTTATGTTCTGTGTTTCTTTCATATAGGTGTGATGTCTGCACGGAGAGGACGAGGCTGTGGTCGAGTCCGTGGCCATGGTTTAGGCCAAGTCGATATACTAGTCCTTGATGCTAGGGATGTAAATGCTCCTCAAGGACCGCAAGACGCGATAGAGTTGTTGTGTGAGATGGTAGGCTCCATCCGTCAGCTAGTTGAGACTGCTAGAGAGAGAGAGAGAGAGAGATCCCAAGTCAAGAGCGACGGTTGCGATGCGAGAGTTTTGGCATCTTGCCCCTCCTGCCTTGGCTGGGGATCCTGATCCCACAGTAGCTATAGAATTGTTGGAGCTTGTGACCTGGATTTTGGATACACTACAGATCATTGAGGAAGATCTAAGTCTTTTTTCGCTTTCCAACTGAGGGGTGACGCCCATGAATGGTGGAAATACACTAGGAATACTGTGGAGGGCACGCGGGCAGCTTTTACGAGGGTTTTTTTGGAGAAATATTTTCCTGCTTCCTCATGGGACCTATAAAGAGAGGAGTTCTATACCCTCACTCAAGGGGTGATGAGTATTGTGCAGTATGAAGCCAGATTTACCAGTTTATCCCGCTTTGCACCAGAGTTGGTGGTTACAGATGAGCTGCATTCAAGGAGGTTTGAAAGGGGTTTGAGGCCTACGATCAGAGAGTGAGTGGCAAGATTGAGGCTACATGTTTTCACAGAGTT
The DNA here is from genome assembly GCA_034768845.1 of Heliamphora exappendiculata. Classification (NCBI taxonomy): domain Eukaryota; kingdom Viridiplantae; phylum Streptophyta; class Magnoliopsida; order Ericales; family Sarraceniaceae; genus Heliamphora; species Heliamphora exappendiculata. The sequence continues at coordinate 42,943 of JAOTRH010153654.1, read as the reverse complement.
AGTAGAGTCGGCAGCAGTGATTGAGAACGCTCTAAATGAGACTCGTGGACTTAGAGAAGTCAAGGTACAACAGAGTGGAGCAGAGGCACAGTTGGGTGGGCTCTCCAACAAGAGGCAGAGGTCCTTTGGCCCTAGTGTTCATCCATCTGGACCACAATAGCAGTTTTCTGCACCAGCACCATTAGTGGCTTCGTCTGGGGGGCCAAAGCAAAGGGAGTTGACCTGTTATCGATGCAGGCAACTTGGGCATCGTGTGACGAATTGCCCCCACTTGATGTAGTCCCAAAGTTTAGTACCACTCCAGTCGTAGGGAAAGGAGCCTCCAGTTTGTTTTGGGTGTGGCCAGCCAGGGCATGGCCAGCCAGGGCATATTCATAGGAACTATCCTCAGGTAGGCAGTGTACCGAGCATGGCAGGTGCACCAGTTATTCCACCTACGCAGGATCAACAGGCTCATCGGGAGCAATAGCCAGTAGTTCAGACTTCTCAGGTTATAAATGAGGGTACCTCAGTTCAGTCAGTACAAAAATTGATAATCCTGACCTATGGTGGGCTGCCTAGAGTGACACAGGACCGAGTGTATGTTGGCGGCACTGCTGCCAAGATCATTGTTTTTCAAAAATAACTTTTGATAAAAATAAAGTGGACGGGTAAATGCCAAAACGGGCTATAGATAAAAAATTTGACGTCAAAAGATCAAAAATAAACCCGTGTAACCGAAGTAAATTTAGAAGAATACTTCTTGTAGATCTAATGTTCAACTACAACTTGATTTTGAGTTCAAGCTCAAGTCAAATCTTTTGTCATACTCTCTTACGCGATCCTCGAACGTAGTGTGGGCTACGATTCTCCGAGAACTCATACCGGCAGAACTCTGATATATTTAAGTCTTGAAAGACAAAAATAATATCATATATAATATATGAGATATGATCTATTAATCTCCAACTGGTTCAATCTACCCGCGTATATATAGAGCTATAGCAGGGACCTGGGGAGTAATTATGAGTTAGACTTCCAGTGGAACACAAACACCAACCAGCGATTTCTGCAATTAAAGAAAGATGCATAGCGGTATCTGTAATTATAAAAAATCAGCAGCGGTTTCTACAATTTTCATAATGCACTGAATTACAGTTCACACCACTAAAGAACTATAATTGCACTCTGACCCATAATCTCAAGACCTTTTTGCATTAAGCTCCTATTATTAAATACTTACCATTTCTCCCCACTTTAAAATTTCTGATACCCGCCAATTAAATTTAATTACTGACAATTTAATTTAATCGGCATCTTGATATTCCTTAACCCCATTCGCTTAACTTATTTGACTGTCGGATAATTAAATCCACCTGCAAGGTTTGACATAGTCAAAACTTATAACTATCCTTAAGGGGGTATCGTTAATTTCGATCTTCGGGATGTAGATTACATCAATAATTAATATTTACCATATAAATAATACCACTATCCAACTCACCAGGAATATAGACCCATATAAGTTCGCACCCTCTAATGAATCAAAATAACGAATATTAAATATACGTAAATCAATAATTATTTCAGGATTAAGATGATAAACACTATTCATAATAATAACCTTGGAGTGCGAATTAATTTATATAGTCAGTAGTCAGTATTAAATTAATTACCCAAAATGTCCCATTCAATACACACAAAGTGTATTGGCATAGAGAGTCGGAACAATAAACGACGCTATTATCTGTTCCCTGTAACCAAGACAGACCTACTAAAACTCTGTGCCACAGTCATACCGATAGTATGTCTATTTTCATCTAAACTGTGAACATAAAACTTATATTCTGTAAGAACCTAAAATCTAATTTTCTGTGTGTAAGTCATACTGTACGCACCAGATTAAATACTATACAGAATATCGAACATCCATGTGTAACAAATAAATGATATACATACATTGCTCATAAAAATTCTCATAAAATAGAAAATTAATTTTATTAAAATAAAATTAAATACTAAAAATATGATTTTCAGTATACCAACCCTAATAGTATATGCCCTTATAGATTCCAGTTCTTCTAAGGCACCGGTCGTGCCTTTTGATGCAGCTAGTCCTCCAGTGAGCAAAGGTACTTTTCTAGTGTGCAGATCTTGGGCTGGTGTTCTTATCGACACGGGAGCATCGTATTCTATTGTTTCATCTGTTTGGGGGCTGGTGATGTTGGAGGCAATACTGCCAAGATCATTATTTTTGTAAAATAATTTTTGGTAAAAAATTAACTAGACGGGCAAACGCCGAAACAGGCTCCAGATAAAAATTTTCACGAAAAATGATCAAAATAAACCCGTTCAACCAAAGATAATTTAGATGAATACCTCTTGTTGATCTAATCTTCAACTACGACTTGATTCTAAGTTGAAGCTCCACTCAGATCTTCTACTGTATTCTCTTATGCGATCCTCGAACGTAGTGTGGCTATGATCCTCCGAGAACTCGTACCGGCAGAACCTTAATATATATTTTTAAGTCTTGAAAGAAAAAAATAATAAATCAAGAATGATATGAAAATCAATCTAAACTGGTTCAACCTATCCGCATATATATAGGGCTACAATAGGGACCAATGGAGTAATTATGAGTAAGAGTAAACTGGTTCAACCTATCCGCATATATATAGGGCTACGGGCAATTTCTGCAATTATGGAAAGATGCAGCGATTTCTGTAATTTTTATAAAATACTGAATTACAGTTCACACCACTAAAGAACTATCATTGCACTCTGACTCATAATCTCAAGACCTTCTTGCAATGAGTTCCTGTTATTAAATGCTAACCATTTCTCCCCACGTTAAGATTTTCGATACCTGCCAATTAAATTTAATTACTGACAATTTAATTTAATCGGCATCTTCATATTTCTTACACAATTCTGCTTAACTTATTTGACCGCCGGATAATTAAATCCACCAGCAGGGTTTGGCCTAGTCTAAACATATAAGCATCCTTAAAGGGGTATCGTCAATCCCGATCTTTCGGGACGTAGATTCCGTCAATAATTAATATTTTCCAAATAAATAATATCGCTATCCAACTCACAGGGAATATAGACCCATATAAGATCACACCCTCTAATGAATCAAAACAACAAATATTAAATATATGCAAATCAATAATTATTTTCGGATTAAGAGGATAAATACTATTCATAATAACCTTAAGGTGTGAATTAATTTATATAGTTAGTAGTCAGTACTTAATTAATTACCCCAAATATCCCGTTCAATACACACAAAGTGTACTGGCACAGAAAGTCAGAATAATATACGACACTATTATCTGTTCCCCGTAACAACAACAGGCCTACTAAAACTATATGCTACAATCGTACCGATGGTATGTCCATTTCTATCTAAACCGTGAACATAAAACTTATATTCTGTAAGAATCTAAAATCTTATCTTCTGTGTGTAAATCGTACTCTACATATCAGATTAAATACTATACAGAATATTAGACATCCATGCATAACAAATAAATAATATATATACATTACTCATAAAGATTCTCATAAAATAAAAAACTAATTTTATTAAAAATAAAATTAAATACTACAAACATATTTTCAGTATACCAACCCTAACAATCTCCCACTTATAGACAAAACCATACTGCTATACATCTGACTCTCATGCCCTTTACATGACTATCAAGAGTCCCTGCCGATAAGCTCTTTGTAAAGGATCTGCAAGGTTGTCTCCTGATGCCAGCACTATGTTTGACTGGAAATCTAAGTCTGTGTACCCCAAAAGTACTAGACTGTCTGCCTGGTAAATCAACATATAATCCTTAGTCATTTTCAAGTACTTGATTATATTCTTTACCGCAATTCAATACTCATGCACTGGATTACAATGATATTTTCTAACCATGCCAACGGCAAAGCAGATGTCGGGTCTTGTGCAAAGCATAGCATACATGAGGCTTCCTATTGCCGAAGCATAAGGAACCGTTTTTATCTTCTCTATCTCATTAGGTGTCTTAGAACACTGATCCTTGGATAGAGTAATTCCATGCCTGAAGGGAAAAAATCCTTTCTTGGAATCCTGCATCCTAAGACGAGCAAGGATATCATCGATATACTTTGCTTGTATAAGCCCAACATCCTTTATTTCCGATCTCGCATAAGCTTGATCTCAAGGTTGTGACTGGCTTCTCCCAAGTCCTTCATATCGAACTGCCCAGATAACCACACTTTAACCGTAGATAATGCCCCAACATCATTTTCAATGAGCAAGATATCATCTACATAAAGTACTAGAAAGATCACCACGCTTTCGTCACGCTTCTTGTACACACAGGACTCATCCGAACTTTGATCAAAATCATAAAATTTTATGGCTTGATCAAATCGAGTGTTCTAAGACCTTGATGCTTGCTTAAGTCCATAAATAGATATCTTAAGCTTACACAACATGTGTTCCTAGCCCTTTGCAATGAATCTGTCTGGCTGTATCATATAGATACACTTATCAAGACTTTCGTTAAGAAAAGCTGTCTTGACGTCTATTTGCCAGATTTCGTAATCAAAATGTGCGGCAATGGATAAGAGAATCCGGATAGACTTAAGCGTGGCTACCGGCGAAAAGGCTTCCTCATAGTCGATCCCTTCTTTATGAGTGAACCCTTTAGCAACAAGCCTGGCTTTAAAGGTTTTAACCTTTTCGTCTACTCCTCTCTTCCTCATGTAGATCCATTTGCATCCAATGGATTTTATTCCTTCAGGTGGCTCTACAAGTTTCCAGACCTGATTGGAATACATAGATTTTATCTCTGAATTCATAGCCCTTTGCCAAAGATCTGCATCTTTGTCTTGTAGTGCCTCATTGTAGTTACAGGGCTCAGTATCCAGTTCTGCTAGGATCCTGACAAAAGACTCTCCCAAGAACATATACCGATCAGGTTGATGAACAACCCTTCCACTACAACGAGGCACTACCCGTGTCTGTGTACTAGCAGTAACAGGCTGTGCAGAATCTGAACCATGTGCATCAGCACCCTATTCTTGATTTGCACCCGTCCCGATAATCCTCCCACTACGACGAGATAATGGAATATCAGTGACTTGTGGTTCCTCTTCCGCTCTACTGGTATTTTCTCTCAGTTCTTACAGAATAATTTTGCTATTGGGCCTGTGATCCATAATATAATCATCTTCCAAGAATTGGGCATTAGTGTTAATAATGACCTTCTGATCCTTAGGATTATAAAATAGACCACCATTCGTTCCCTTGGGATATCCCACAAAGAAACAGACTTTCGTAATTGATTTCAACTTACCCGCGTTCTCTTTCAGCACATGTGCTGGACACTCCCAAATTCGAAAGTGTTTCAGACTAGGCTTACACCCGGTCCACAATTCTGTGGGAGTATAAGGTATTGACTTAGAAGGTACCAATTTCAGAATGTAAGCCGCTGTCTCTAAAGAGAGTCCCGAAAATGAATCTGGTAAACCTGAATAACTTATCATTGATCTTACCATCTCTATAAGAGTCCTATTTCTTCTTTCTGCTACACCATTCTGCTGTGGAGTGCTAGGTGTAGTCAACTGGGATGTAATCCCTTATGATGATAAGTAGTTCTTAAAACTCTCTCAAGAGATATTCCCACCACGGTTTACTCCTAGTGATGTGATACTTTTACCCAGACGCTTCTCTGTCTCCGCCTTGAATTCTTTGAATTTCTCAAAGCATTCAGACTTGCAGTGCATCAGGTAAATGTATCCATACTTTGAGTAGTCATCAATGAAACTGATGAAGTACCCAAAGCCACATCTAGCCCGAATTTTCATAGAACCACACACATCAGAATGAACCAGCTCCAACGATTCTTTAGCTCTGTAGCCTTTGGTCAAAAATGGCCTCTTGTTCATCTTATCCTCTAAGCTATATTCACAGACTAGAAGTGCCTCCACTTCCAATGAACTCAAAGGTCCATCTGCAACTAGTCTGCTTATCCTTTTTAGATTAATATGACCCAAGCGTAAGTGCCAAATAAACGTTTGATTCATTAAAGAATGAAATTTTCTCTTATATAGTAAATTAGTTGTGTTATTCATTTAAGTTAGTTGCAGTGTATGAGAGATTAGAGTAATAATATAAAGATTATCCCCTAGTGTACCAGAATAGATAACCCGTTTATTATCCTTAATAACTACAGAATTATTAAAATAAACAAAATATCTGTCTTTAGCTAATCCAGAAGCGGAAACTAAGTTCCTTCTAGTAGCTGGTACATAAAGACAATCTCTTAATATTAAAACTCGATCTCTACCAAAACTGAGAGTGACATCTCCTACTGCAACTACTGTTACCTTTGTATTATTGCCTATACGTATGTAAATCTCCCAATCACTAAGTTGTCGGGTTTTCTGGAACTCCTGCAATGAATTGCAGACATGATTAGTGGCTCCTGTATCTACACACCAGGTATCGGTAGATAACACCGCTAAGCATGTTTCCATAACTAGTGAACAGAAATTATCGTGTTTGTTCTGCCTTCTGAGAAATACTGGACAGAGCTTTTTTCAGTGTCGGGTCTGGTTGTTGTGAAAACATCTGTCTTTCGGCTTTTTCACACCAGTTCGTGGCCCACTAACTACCCTAGAAAATGTGTCTCCCTGTTTCTGAACCTTTTTCTTCTTCATACCTTTTGACCCCGAGGAAGAACCTTTTTCTGAAACAGACACATTTCCTAGTATTGAACGAATACCATTTGTAGTTAAAGCTATATCCATGTTACATTTTCAGTCAACGAAATTTGGTCCCATAAGTTTGTTTTCTTTTAGTATTGAAGCGAGTGGGTTGAAATCCATTTTAATCATGAGAATCACATAATTAAAAAAACCGTTAATTATTATGAGAAAAACTTAGAATTCATTTTAATTTGGTTTCCTCTAGCATGCCACGTTTGGTGGACGTCTACTATCCTTCATAAGACCAGATAGGCCAATCCCTTTTAATTTTACTATCTAGGCAACTGACCATGCCAAGTAAAATTAAATAACTGACATAGTTTCGGTCCAGTATATAATAGCAGTGACTCAGTTGAAGAGAATACTATTATATACAGCTAAGTGTTAACCATCACCTAATCCCAAATTAATTGCTTCGTAATGAACCCTTCAGTTGGAGAAGTGATCCACACTAACAATTATTCAGAATTTTCCTAAATGAGGTTTGTACTGGCGATACCGCAATTAATCTGTCCGTTGGGGAGGAAGGCCTTACTGCCGACACGCAGGGTTTAATTACGTCACCTACAAATTGGTGATTGAGACTACAGAATTTATCTGTGAATAAATTCTCTCTCCCTCTCACTTAGATTTTAAAAATATTTTTTAGGGTTATAAAAATCTATTTAATTCAAATAAATTTATTAATTTTGAAAATTACACGATCTGAAATAATCAAACATCTTTCCGTGTACACGATTCTAAAGATTCTTCTTTATCAAACCATCTTTCGAAAGTCACACGATCTGAAAGAATCAAACATCTTTCCGTGTATATGATTCTAAAGATTCTGTTTTATCAAACCATCTTTCGAAAGTCACATGACCTGAAAGAATTAAACATCTTTCCGTATATACGATTCTAAAGATTCTGATTTATCAAACCATCTTTTCGTGTCTAAATGCGTAACAAATAAAATTTAATAAATACACATTTTTTCCTCCAGCTCTTGAGCTAAGGCAGTGAAAAAATGCATTTATTTATTTTATTTTTCATTTCACATTTTTTAAAAAATAATAATTTATTTTGACTAAACATTTTTTTATTTAATTAATTCAAAATCCGAAATTAATTCTCACGTTTTTTCAAGATATCTAATTTTAAAAAAAAATCATCTTAAACGTGATATTTTGTAAAAAATTAAATATCAAAAGTTTATCCATTTAATTAAACTTAATTAATTAAAAAAACTTAATTTTATTTTTCATTACAAATTATTTTAATTAAAACCAAATTTTTTGAATTAATTAAATTAATATGATAAATTAAATCAATATTTATCATCCACGCAGTTAATATAAAAAAATAAATTAAATGCAAGATAAATATGAATCACAGTTTTATGATCCGATTGAAATTCTGAAGAGTTTCAGTCTCCTGTTATGTAGATAAACTGCAGCAATCATTTTCTGAATCAGCTGCTTGTATCTAGATTGCATCATAATTTCTTGACACTATCTGATATATCAATATATATCATACCAGTCTCGTATATATCATTATATATATTAAATCAGCCCTAGGAGAGAGAAAGTCGTCGGACCACCACCAGCCACCATCGGCGTCGCCTTGCCGTTGCCTTCAGGCGGCTCTTGCCGCCTTATCCAAACTCTATTTTTTACGAGCTTTATATCGTTGGAAAGCTCTCGAAATATGAAATTTTTCTGTCAAAAAATATGCTGAAAAACTGCTCAAAAAATGGCTGGAAAAATGGCCCAAACCTCAAAATACGCTACTGTCCGCCACAGCACTGCGCAGCTAACTTCTCGAGCCTTTTTCGACCTCTTCCCGAACTCGGTTTTTAACGTACTTTATATCAAAAGAAAGCTCTCGAAAAGTACTATTTTTTTTATTAAAAAGTTCTACTAAAAAATATCTCGAAAAACTGCTGGAAAACCACCTGAAATGCACTGCCGCAGCTCACAACGCCGCCCCGCCTTTAACTGCCAACTTCCCGAGGTCGTTCTGGCCTCATCCGAACTTCGTTTTTGACGTACTTTATATCAAAAGAAAGCTCTTGAAAAGTACTATCTTTCTATAAAAATAACTTCTCAAAAATAGCCTAAAAACTGTCAAAAAATTGTCTGAAAGCTGCTGCTGTAGCGCTGCCGCCGCCAGAAAAAATCACTGTGTGATCCGTGACCCGTAAAAACCCGAACCACCGCCAGTGTCACATCTGTTCTTCGTCTTCTTGGACATATTCAACCTGTTCATATTTTTTTTAATAAACTAGAAAAAAACTTAAAGAACATAAATATTTTACATCGAAACCTATATCCCGTAGGCTCACATTCGATCTATAATTAATTAATCTAATACGGTCAACCCCCGTAATTAAAAAATTAATTAAATCATCATCCATTTAAAATATTCAATCAAACATGAAAAAAATAGATGATTATAAATTCAGAATTAGAACGCCTGCAAAACAAAGTTAGCAACAGTTCTAAATCTACCCGGCCCCGATAATCGTAAACAAAAAATAAAACGGCTCTGATACCAATTTGTTGGAGGCAATATTGCCAAGATAATTATTTTTGTAAAACGATTTTTGGTAAAAAAATTAACTGGACGGACCAACGCCGAAACAAGCTCCAGATAAAAATTTTGACGAAGAACGATCAAAATAAACCCGTGCAACCAAAGTTAATTTAGATGAATACCTCTTATTGATCTAATCTTTAACTACGATTTGATTCTGGGTTGAAGCTCCAATCAGATTTTCTACTGTGTTTTCTTACGTGATCCTCGAACGTAGTATGGGCTACGATCCTCCCAGAACTCGTACCGACAGAATTCTAATATATTTTTTTAAGTATTGAAAGACAAAAATAATATATCAAGAATGTTATAAAAATCAATCTAAATTGGTACAGCCTACCCGCATATAAACAGGGCTATAGTAGGGACCTATAGAGTAATTATGATAAGACTTCCAGTGGAACACAGATACCTACGAGCGATTTCTGCAATTATGAAAAGACGCAGCGATTTCTGTAATTTTCATAAAATATTGAATTATAGTTCACACCACTAAAAAACTATATTTGCACTCTGACCCATAATCTCAAGACTTTCTTACATTGAGCTCCTATTTTTAAATGCTTACCATTTCTCTCCACGTTAAGATTTTCGATACTCGCCAATTAAATTTAATTACTGACAATTTAATTTAATCGGCATCTTCATATTTCTTAAGCCCTTCAGTTTAACTTATTTTGACCGCCAGATAATTAAATTCACATGCAAGGTTTGACTCGGTCAAAACTTATAAGCATCCTTAAAGAGGTATCGTCAATTTCGATCTTTCGAGACGTGGATTCCGTCAATAATTAATATTTGCCAAATAAATAATATCGCTATCCAACTCACCGAGAATATAGACCCACATAAGATCGTACCCTCTAATGAATCAAAATAACGAATATTAAATATATGCAAATCAATAATTATTTTCGGGTTAAGAGAATAAGCACTATTTATAATAACCTTGTGGTGTGAATTAATTTATATAGCCAGTAGTCAGTACTAAATTAATTACCCCAAATGTCCCATTCAATACACACAAAGTATACTGGCACAGAGAGTCAGAACAATAGACGGCGCTATTATATGTTCCCTGTAAACAAGACATACCTACTAAAACTCTGTGCCATAGTCGTACCGATAGTATGTCCATTTCCATCTAAACTGTGAACATAAAATTTCTACTCTGCAAGAACCTAAAATCTGGTCTTCTGTGTGTAAGCCGTACTCTACACACCAGATTAAATACTATGCAGAATATCGGACATCCATGCATAACAAATAAATGATATACATACATTACTCATAAAGATTCTCATAAAATATAAAACTTATTTTATAAAAAATAAAATTAAATACTAAAAACATGATTTTCAGTATATCAACCCTGACAGGTGATAGACTTCGTGGGTAGTATGCTGCGTGTAGAAACCTCAGTCAGTGAGAATGTGATGTTGGGACGAGTTTGTAGATCTTGTGTCTTTGAGATAGTTAGCCGTTGTTTAGAGTTTGGTTTCATCATGACCACATTTGACCTTATCCTAGGGATGGGTTGGCTGACCACCTATCGTGCCTGTGTCGATTGTGATTAACGGGGTTGTTTTCTTTTTGACCTAGTAGAGAATTTCAAGGACGAAATTCCTTTATGGGGGGTAGAGTTGTGAGACCCTAACCCATTTTAATTTCGTGATATTTTTTAGCATGATAATTTTTGTTTTAATCTTGTTGAAATAGTATGTTTATTTGTGTTTTAATGCATGTTCGAGCTTAAAAATGCATGCTGGATTGGATGTCGGGACCGTTGGGCATTGTGGTTTAAAAAATATATTTTTTTTTTGGCGAGCCCTATAAATATCAGCTTTTGGTAAATTTTTCTTTCAAACCCTTAGCTACCTAACTAAGTTTCATTTCAAAACCTATGCCTTCTCTTTAGATTTTCTTTGGGCCCGGGCATGGTTTTTGGCGATCGAATAGCGGATCTTTGTTATCCTCGTCGAGGGCTTCATGTTCATCCAAATGGAATCTCATTTCGATGAAGTTCATTTTTTATGGAATTCGAGGCATCGAGTTTTTAAATCAACGAGGTAGGATCCTAAACTCTCATGTCTTAAAGGGGTGCTACGTGAAATCATATGTATTTTTACCGTTTAAAAATGCATGAAAAGTTGATTTATGTTCTTAAAATGTGTTTGGTTGCTTTTGGTTGGACGAAAAGGTTTTTAAAAGTGTTTTTTGGTTTCTTTCGAAGGACTCGTGTATGTCTGTGGGTTTTCAAAAATGCAAGTTTAGTTGGTTTGATTCGAACTTGTGCGTGGATCTGTTGAGTTTTTCGTCAGCTTGGGCTTTTCTCCGATATTCAGTTAACTGAGTTAGGTGATTCAGTCGATTGAATGGCCCGAGAAAGGGTTCAGTCGACTAACTTGGACACTAGAAAATTTTGTGGAATTCTAGTAGCTTTTCAGTCGACTAAATGGTGGTTTTCAGTCGATTGAACTCCTATTTGGGGTGTTTTTCCTTCTTTTTCTGACAAGTTGGACGTGTTTGGTCTGTGGTTTTCAAAAAAGTGAGTTTTAGAAAAGGGCAGAGATTTGTGTTAATATTTTTGAAAAACCCAATTTATTTTTGGAGGTTGGGAGCTAACTCTTGGGGTTGAGTTTTGTTTTTTTGATTGTTGGTCTCCAGGATTGGTGGATGATGTTGTATGTGAATGTGATGTTTGTACATAGCTATGTGCGTGCAAACTTTTGTTCATTCATGTATTAGTTGGGGCAGATAAGTGGTCCTTCGGTGAAACCCCGTAAAGATTCATATTTAAGGACAAAAATGTGGGTCCTAAATATGCATTCATGCATCATGAGGGGCGGAAATGTGGTCCCAAGTTGCATGTGTTGCGTGTGCTCCAGAGTTGTATGTGTTACGTGTGTTGCGCGGGTTGCATGTATTGCGTGAGTTGCGTGTGTTGCATGTGTTGCATGTGTTTCTTTTCTCAAATTGTTTTGAGGCTCGTGTGAGTTAAAATTTTCATATCTTTTCGCATCTCGTTTGGATCATGAAAAACTATTTTCGAAGCTCGGGAGAGTCGTAACTTTCATATTATTCTCTTAGCATGCTTTACTTTATTACATGTTTGTCTAGTTTTTGCTGGGATTTGGCTCACGGTGTGGAATTTGAAAAAAAAATTCAGTTACTTATGATCACACTAGATGATTTAGAAGGGAGAGAATGGGCGGAAGATCTATTAGTCATCTTTTTTGTTTCATGTTTGGATCATGTAAATGTTTTCATTTTTATGGTGTTGGAACCATGTGTTGTAAACTTGTTGGCGACTATATTTAATGCATGTATGTCTTTTAACTTGAAAGTAAGACCCCGAGTTTGGGTTATTACATGAATGATGTGCAATTTATTCTGGAGAAGATTCACACGAATGAGAATCCTGCAGACATGTTCACAAATGTGGTGATATTGGAGAAGCAAAATAACTATCCAGCTTTATTCGGTCTTCAAGCATAGATGATGGGAGGATGGTTCATGCTGGTTTCCTTGGTTAGTTTTGAGGTGACAAAGGTTTTTAGGTATCAGAAGGCTTTGAGTGAATTTACTTCAAGTGGAAGATTGTTAGATGGTGAAGAAAATCCTTCTCTAGGACAGACCGATCGAGTGGTCTGGGGACCGATCGAGCAGTCTGTAGCAATACCAAGAGTAGTGAATCATAGATCAATAGACAGATCGATTGGGATCGATTGACCAATCAAGTGGTCTGGGGACCAGTCAATTGGTTTGTTTGGGACTACGACTTTTTAAAAGCTGCTAGGGTTGCGGCCGTTGTAATATTAGACCTAGTTTTCTTTGTTTTTGCCCCAAAAGTACTCTATTGTATTCTCTCACAGTTTATAGTGAAAAGTGTGAGTTTGTAGATGTAGACACATCTTGCCAAACCACGTAAATCTCTGTATTACATTCTTGTGGTTGTGTTTCTTATTTGTTTTTTTATCTTTTATGACTTGTGTACGATTCAAGAGACTTGTGGATTAGATTGATCATATAAGTTCAATCCACAACAACATAGGGTGTGCACGGGTCGGTGCGGTGTGGATTGAGTGAAAATTCATTAACTATACAATTTATGACGGTATGAAAAATTTCAACCTACTACCGTGTAAGGATTGTATACTAAAAATCATGTTTAGATTTTAGTATTGTTTTTATTTATTAATAAAAACTATTTTTTTATTTTAATGAGATTTTTTATGAGTAATGTATGCATTTTATTATTTATTTAATGTTGTGCATAATTATCTTTTATTGTACATATTATTTAATCTGGTGTGTAGAGTTCAGTTTGCACACAGAAGACTAAATTAAAAGTTCTTATAGAATATAAGTTTTTGATTTACAGTTTAGATGGAATAGGACAAACCATTGGTACAACTGTAACATAGAGTTTTAGTAAACCTATCTTGTTTACGGGGAACAGATAATAGCGTTATCTATTATTCCAACTCGTTGTGCTAGTACACTTTGTATGCATTGAACCGGACCACGTTGGGTTAATTAATTTTATACTGACTATATAAATTAATTCACACATCGTGGTTATTATGAGTGCTTATACTCTTAATCCCGAAATAATTAATATTTACGTATTTTTAATATTCGTTATTTTGATTCGTTAGAGGGGGTGATCTTGTATGGGTTAATAATCTCAGTGAGTTGGATAACGATATTAATTATATGATGGATATTAATTATTGATGGAATTCACGTTTTGAATAGTCGGAATTGATGATACTCTCTTAAGGAAACTTATAAATTTTGACTAAACCAAACCCTATAAGTGGATTTTTTAATTCTGCAGTCAAATTAGTTAAACGGAATGGTTTAAGAAATTATCAAAAAAAATGATTAAATATAATTTTCAGTAATTTAATTTAATCGGTGGGTATTTGTAATCTTAACGTTGAGAAAATAAATAAGTATTTAATAATAAGAGCTCGAATAATTAGTTTTGAGAATAAGATTGGGAGTGCAATTATAATTCTTTAATGGAATAAATTATAAATTATGTTTTTATAAAATTATTTCTGGGTTGAGGTAGGATTTCATAATTACATTGAAAGTCCATATCTTATTTACTTCATAGGTCCTTACTATAGTCTATTTATATGTCGTTATAACTCTGACTGCCAGATGATTCATTTATTTATAGTCTTGTTGGGTTTTCACGTAATGTGAGAACTAGAACTAGAAAAGGTAGCCAAACAAGGTTTAGAGTACAAAACATCTAAGCCCACACTTATTTTGTGTCTTCGGCATCTGGGAATACGCAGAAAATCTGAACGAAGAAAAGATTGTCGATTGATTGCCGTATTGAACTTTGGATTCAAATTCAAGAACAGAAACGTGATCAAATTAGTGGAATTGAACAAGTATAATTCCTATTCCGCCTTGTGGGTATATCGGGTTTCTATTACGAGGTTTTGGGTTCAATTTTGTTCATCCTGTACAGATTTCGTTCGGAAGATTTCCCCGTCCGTCCGGACAGTTTGGCGCTGCACAATATTTTTGATGTTGATCATGTGCCGCTCTGCGTGCTTTATTTGATTTGTATGCACCATCTCAGTTTCCTAGGATTCAGTTCCCTTCAAGTGGTATCAAAACGGTCTTTGATGCTACATATGGGTTGAATCAAGTTTATGTTGTCCATATTTGTTGATCTATGCATATGGGGTTCGGGTAGGCTAGAACTGTGCCTACCTTTGTTTTACAGCGTTCTATCCCGGCTTTGTTGTCATATATGAATGCATGCTTGATTGCATGAATGTAAGATGATGGTTTTTGGTTTCTACAGCGTTTTGATCGTGGTAGAATCAATGTGAACTCCATTGGGAGCATAGGATCATGTGTAACCTTCTCTCTCTAGTTGATTTAATATGAACTCCTAATATGGAGACATAGAAACTGAGCTTTTAATTTTTAATAAGTTGAAGTTGAAGATTAGATCGTGTTTTGGAATCCTCGATAGGATTTTCAATCGTTTTGCGAAGTTCTAAAGTGTTTAGATCAGTTTTAGTGCATGTCGACGTAGCTAGGGTTCACAAAAACAAAATTTAGAAAATCTTGTTTTCGTCTGAATGACCGACCTTCCGTCCAGACGGAGAAGTTTTTGGAGGAAAACCGTCCAGACGCCCCAGCATCTGTGCAGATGAAAAAGTCACTAGAGTAAAACCGTCCGAACAGCGGTCAACCCGTCTACGCAGTCAAACATGGATGCCTTAGGATCATGAGACGACTCAGAAATTCTAGAATGACCATAGAAGCCAGAATTATTTATTGTCATATGCATGTTAATTACTGTTTATATTTTTTGTTATGGATGAATGATTATGGACAACATGAGCAACCATTATTGTTGCATATTTGACAAATAATTTAATATAAATAAATTTTAAAAAAAATTGGTTAATATGAGTAACTGAATAATAAAATTAAATTCTCAAGTTTTATTTAAAAATAATTTTTCATAAAAGGGAGAATTGAATATTTTATTAGTTACACATATAACACGTAAGATTGGTTTTTACTGGAATCTTTGTAACGTATGGTATATTTTGAAATTATAAATTTTTTAAAATTAAATAATTTTTATAACTCTCAAAAATATTTTAAAAACTAAGTAGGTGAGAGAATTTATTCACAGATAAATTTCACGATCTCCATCACTAATTTGTAGGTGATGTAATTAATTTTGTATTGGCATTTGGGTCTTCCTCCCCATCGGATAGAATTAATTGCGATATCAGTGGTACATACCTCCTTTAGGGGTAATTCTGGATAATTGCTAGTATGGATCACTTTTCCATCTGAATGGTTCATTTGAAAGCGATTGATTTGTGATTAAGTGATAGTATACACTTAGCTGTAAATAATAGTATCATCTCTATTTGAGTCACTACTATTATTTATAGGACTGAAGTTACGTCAGCTAATTAATTTTACTTGGCATGATCTGTTGTCTAGATAGTAAAATTAATAGGAATGGACATGTCTGGACGAATGATGAATAGTAAACGACCTTCCCATCGAAGCATGTTGTTCACGGTGTATCAGGCTATTGGTGAGATCTTTTTCAAAAAATGGTAGATGGAACCAAATTTTAAAATGAATTCAAAGTTTTTGCTCCTCATAAATTAATTTTTTTTGATTATGTGATTCTCAAATGTTACAATGGATTTCAATTCACTCATGGCAATACTCAAAAAGAACTAATTTGATCTAATTATGTTGATTGGAAAATGAACTTGAGTATTATGTTAACCGCTGAGGACTATAAGTTTGTGTTGTTTGAGATTTGTTCACCAGTACCTGATGATGGGGCGACCGAACAGGAAATTCAGGCTTATTAGAAGTGACAAAAGACTGATCAAATGGCGCGGTATTACATTTTGGCTTCCATGTCAAATGTATTGCAACATCAGCATCAGTCTATGCCCAATGCCTACAACATGATTATAAACCTCACAGAGATGTTTGAGGATCATAATTGAGCCACTAAGCAGGTGGCCATGAAATCTTTGATGAACACAAACAGGGTTGAAGGCACCCTAGTTAGGGATCATGTTATGAAGATGATTAGTCTTTTGAATGAACTAAAGATCTTTGGAGCTGAAATTGACGAGAAAACCTAGGTAAATATCATACTCTAGTCACTGCCTAATAGCTTTAAGAAGTTCTGCCTTAATTATACTATAAACAAACTCAAATTTTCACTGGCAGAACTACTTAAAGAACTTCAATCAGCTGAGGGTATTCTTAGGACACCAGTCAGTGCCTTTATTGCTGTAAAGGGTTATACTTTCAAGTCGAAAGGCAAAAAGAAAAAAAAGTTCAGAAATAGAGTAGCATGGTTTCCAAAGCAGTTAGTAAGCCACGAATTAGTGTGAAGAAGCCGAAAAATATATGTTTTCACTGCAACCAGACAGGACACTGGAAGAAGTAATGTCCAGCTTATCTCGACAAGTTGAACAACCAAGGAAATTTCTATTCACTAGTTGTGGAAATATGTTTAGCGGTGTTATCTACCGGTAACTGGTGTGTAGATACGGGAGCCACTAATCATGTCTGCAATTCATTGCATGAATTCCAGAAAACTAGATAGCTCCGTACTAGAGAGATTTACCTACATATTGGTAATAATACAAGAGTGGCAATAGTTGTAGTGGGAGATGTCACTCTCATTTTTGGTATACATTGAGTTTTAATTTTAAAGAATTGTCTTTATGTACCTTCTATTAGAAAGAATTTAATTTCTATTTTTAGATTGGTTAAAGATGAATATTTGATTTATTTTAATAACTTTGTGGTTATTATGGATAATAAATAGTATATATGTTCGGTACATTGGTGGATGATCTTTATGTTATTACTCTTAGGTCATATTAATTTGAAAAACATAAATAGACTGGTAGAAGATAGACCTTTGAGTTTATTGAAAATGGAGTCACTTCTAGTCTGTGAATCTTGCTTAGAGGGAAAAATGACCAGGTGACTGTTTTTTGCCAAAGGCTACAGAGTTAAAGAACCGTTGGAATTGGTTCACTCTGATTTATGTGGACCCATGACTATCCAGGCTAGAGAAGGCATTGAGTATTTTGTCACTTTTATCAACAATTACCCAAGGTATGGGTACATTTATTTAATGCACCGTAAGTCTGAATGCTTTAAGAAATTCAAAGAATTTAAGGCGAAAATGGAGAAGCATATGGATAAATGTATTAAGATCTTATGGTTTGACCGTAGTGGTTAGTACCTCTTAGGAGAGTTTAGAGATTTTTTATTAGAGACAAGGATTATATCCCAGTTGACTACACCAAGCACTCCACAGTAGAATGGTGTAGCAGAAAGAAGAAATATGACTCTTATGGAGATGGTAAGATCTATAATAATTTATTCAGAGTTACTAAATTCGTTTTGGAGATTAGCATTAGAAATGACATATTATATTCTAAACTTGGTGCCTTCTAAGTTAGTAACTTCTACTTCCATAGAATTGTGGACCGAACGCAAGCCTAGACTAAGATATATTCAGATTTGGGGGTGTTCAGCACACCTGTTAAAGGAGAATGCAGATAAGTTGGAACCAAGGACCGAAGTCTATTTCTTTGTTGGGTATCTTAGGGGAATGAATGGTAATTTATTTTATAGTCCAAATGACCAGAAGGTCATTGTTAGTACCAATATTCAGTTTTTGAAAGAGGACTATGTAATGAACCACAGGCCCAAAAATAGAATTATTCTAGAAGAGCTGAGAGGTAATACCAGTAGTACAGTAGAAGCACCACAGGTCTCTAGTATCCCATTACCCCGTCGTAGTTGGAGGATTATCGGGACAAGTGCGAATTCTGAACCAGATCTTGATGCTACCATCAAGATGTCGGTTTCACAACCAAGGTAGGATGTGGATTATGGTGCATAGGGTTCAGACCTAACACAATGTGTCACTACTAGTAAATAGACGCAGGCAGTGTCTCATTGTAGTGGGAGGGTTGTTCGTCAACCCGATCAGTATATGTTCTTGAGGGAGTCTTTTGATAGGATCTCGAAAGAACTAGATACTAAACCCTATAACTACAACAAAGCACTCTAAAATAAAGATGCAGAACTTTAAAAAAGGGTTATGAATTCAGAGATGAAGTCTATGTACTCTAATCAGGTTTAGAAACTTGTAGAACCACCTGAAGGGATAAAATCCATCGAATGCAAATAGATCTATAAGAAGAAGAGAGGAGCAAACGGGAAGGTGAAAACCTTCAAAGCTAAGCTTGTTGCAAAAGGGTTCACTTAGAAAAAAGTGATCAATTATGAGGAGACCTTTTTGTCGATAGTCATTCTTAAGTTTATCTGGATTCTCTTATTCATTGCGGCCCATTTTGATTATTAAATTTGATAAATGGACGTCAAGACATCTTTCTTTAACGGAAGTCTTGACGAGTGTATCTATATGGTACAACCAAACGATTTCATAGCAAAGGGCCAGGAGCACTTGTTGTGCAAGCTTAAGAAATCTATTTATGAACTTAAGAAGGCATCTAGGTCTTGGAATACTCGATTTGATCAGGCCATTAAGTCTTATGATTTTGATCAATGTCCTCACAAGTCCTGTGTGTGCAAGAAGCATGATGAAAGCGTTGTGGTGTTTCTAGTACTTTACATGAATAATATCTTGCTCATCAAAAATGATGTGGAAGTGTTATCTTCAGTGAAGGTATGGTTTTTCGACTAGTTCGATATGATAGACTTGGAAAAAGTCAGTCTCATTCCAGGGATCAAGTTTTGGCGAGATTGCAGATAAAGGATGTTGGGCTTATCACAAGCTACTTATATCGATACAGTTCTTACTCGTTTTAGCATGTAAGATCCTAAAAATGGGTTTTTTCCTTTCAAATATGGAATCACTCTATCCAAGAATTCTTGTCCTAAGACACATGATGAGATAGAGAAGATAAAGGCGATTTCTTATGCTTCGGCAATAGGAAGCCTCATGTATGCTATACTTTGAACTAAATCCGATATCTATTTTACCGTTGGCATGGTTAGCAGATATCAGTCTAATCTTAAGCAGGAGCATTAGACAGCGGTAAAACATATAATCAAGTGCCTAAAAAGGACTAGGAATTATATGTTGGTTTACCAGACACATAGTCAAGTACCTTTGGAGTACACAAACTTGGATTTTCAGTCACATAAGAATTCTAAAAAGTCTACCTTGGGATATGTGTTTACCTTGGGACGTTGAGCTAAAAGTTAAAGGAGTATCAAGCAGCCCTGCATTGCTAATTCCACCATAGAGGCCGAGTATGTGGCAACTTCTGAAGTAGCCAAGAAGGCCATTTGACTCAGGAACTTCCTGTTAGATCTGGATGTGGTTCCCAGGCAGATCTACATACGGCTATTACACTTTATTGTGATAATAGTGGAGCCTTTGCCAACTCGAAGGAACTAAGGACCTGTTAGGATTGGTATACTGAAAATCATATTTTTAGTATTTAATTTTATTTTAATAAAATTAATTTTTTATTTTATGAGAATTTTAATGAGCAATGTATGTATATTATTTCTTTTACGTTATGCATGGATGTCTTTTATTCTGTACAGTATTTAATCTGGTGTGTAGAGTACGGCTTGCACACAAAAGATCAGATTTTAGATTCTTGTAGAATATAAATTTTATGTTTACAGTTTAGATGGAAATGGACATACCATTGGTACGACTGTAGTACAGAGTTTTAGTAGACCTGTCTTGATTACAAGGAACATATAATAGCGTCGTCTATTATTCTGACTCTCTGTGTTAATAAACTTTGTGTGTATTAAACGGAACACATTGAGGTAATTAATTTTATACTGACTATATAAATTAATTCACGCCCAAAGTTATTATGAATAGTGCTTATACTCTTAATCCTAAAATAATTATTAATTTGTGTATATTTAATATTCGTTATTTTGATTCATTAGAGGGTGTAATCTTATATGAGCCTATATTTTCAGTGAGTTGAATAGCGGTATTATTTATATAGTGAATATTAATTATTAATGAAATCTACGTCTCAAAAGATCGGAATTGACGATACCCCCCTTAAAGAAGCTTATAAGTTTTGACCGGGCCGAATCCTGCAGGTGGATTTGATTATTCGGCGGTCAAATAAGTTAAGCGAAAATGGTTTAAAAAATTTTAAGATGTCGATTAAATAAAATTTAATTAGCGAATATCGAGAATCTTAATGTGGGGAGACGAGTTAACGATTTAATAACAAGTGCTCAATGCAAAAAGGTCTTGAAATTATGACTTGGAGTGCAATTACAGTTCTTTAGTAGTGTGAATGTAATTTACTATTTTATGAAAATTACAGAAACCACTGCAAGATTTTTATAATTGCAGATACCGCTATAAGGTTTGTTTAATTGCGAAAATCACCAGATGGGTATCTATGTTCCACTAAAAATCTTTGTCATAATTACTCTACAGGTCCTTGCTATAGCACTATAAATATACGGATAGGCTGAATCAAATTTATAACTTGTCTTCAAGACTAATGTTGTCCAGGTTCTACCAGTACGAATTCTCGATAGTTGTAACCCACACTACGCTTGAAAATTGCACAAATGAATACAGTAGAAGATCTGATGGGAGCTTCAACTCAGAATCAAAATCATAATTGAAGATTTGACTTGTAAAAGGTATTCTTCTAAATTAATTGTGGTTGCACAGGTTTTAATTTTGATCATTCAACATCAAAAGTTTTATCTGGATCTCGTTTCGGCGTTTGCCCGTTCATTTAATTTTTTACCGAAAATCGTTTATAAAAATAATTATCTTGGCAGTTTTGCCTCCAACAATTGGTATCAGAGCCATTTTATTTTTTGTTTATGGTTTATCGGAACTGGATAGTTTTAGAACTGTGCTAACTCAATTTTGCAGGCGTCCTAGTCCTGATTTTATGATTATCTGTTTATTCATATTTGATTGAATAATATGAATGATGATTTAATTTTTTTTAATCACGAGTGTTGATCGTGATAGATTAAGTGTTTTCTAGAATCAAATGTGAGCATTTGAGACATAGGTATCGATGTAATAGCATTTTTTTGTTTTTAAATATCTGTTTAGATTATTTTTAAAACATGTTGAATATCCAAAAATACGAAGAACAGGCGGTGGCACCGGCAGTGGTTTTGGATTTTTACGGGTCACAGATCGTGGTAATTTTTTAAAGGTTTTGAAACAGTTTTTTCGGTGAATTTCTGCAGTATTTATGCATTAAAAATAGCAGCGAACATAAGTCAAAAATAGCCCACCACCAGCGGCTTTACCGGCGGTAGTTCGAGACCAATTTTGCTAAATTTTTAGGTCATTTTTCGGACTATTGTTTGAATAGTTTTTTAGCCATAAAATAGAAGTAAACATATCTTAAAACACTATCTAAAAATTATTTTAAAAAACTGGGCCAAATAGTGCACGAAATAGGAGGCAACCGGTGGCGTAGGGGCGGCGGCCATTCAGGGGTATTTTCAGGGCTTTTCAAAACTATTTTCGAGGCGTTATTTGAAGCAACAGGTGGCTAGATATTTAAACTATTTTTTCAGAAAAAATGAGAGCAAAACGACCACTGAAAAAAGCCCAAACAGTGGGCTGCTTGGGGCAACAGCGGCGGTGGCTTTCGGCTTGCAGCGACGGCTGTTTCCAGGCAGGAATCAGACAAAAATGGAGTACTGAGGTGGCAGCAAAATGTTGTAGCGGCGGCGACTTGGGGCCGGCAATGGTTCTGATTTTCTGGGGCTGTTTTGATTGTTTTTCTGATATGTTTAAAGATCTTGATATGATATACTAGTATATCACAGTGTATCAACAAATCTTGATGCAATCAAGATACAGGAATCAGACAGAAACGAGAATTGATACAACTTATCTTCAAACAGGAGTTTAAAACTCACTAAAGTTTCTAATCGATCATGAAATCGGGATATATACATATCGTGCATATATATTCATATCATCTGCGTAGATGTTGTATATCTATTTTATATTATCTTGTTAATTTAATTAATTCAGTAAATTCGATTTTAATTAAAATATTTTGTAATAAAAAATAAAATAAATTTTTTTTAATTAAATGAAAAAAATTTAGATATTTTATTTCTTACAAAATATCATATTTAAGATGATTTTTCATATAATTGGATATCTTAGAAAAACACAAAAATTAATTCTGAATTTTAAATTAATTAAATAGAAAAATATTTAATCTAAATAAATTGTTATTTTTTGAAAATTGTGAAATAAAAAATAAAATAAATAAATACCTT
The DNA here is from genome assembly GCA_034768845.1 of Heliamphora exappendiculata. Lineage (NCBI taxonomy): Eukaryota > Viridiplantae > Streptophyta > Magnoliopsida > Ericales > Sarraceniaceae > Heliamphora > Heliamphora exappendiculata. Next base: position 19,777 of record JAOTRH010153654.1, on the reverse strand, counting down.
TAATTACTACCTTACTTGAAAAGCTAAAGAAAAAATTGTGCATTTATTAAATTTTATTTGTTGCACATTAAAACACGAAAAGATGGTTTGAAAAATCGAAATCTTTGAAATTATGTACATGGAAAGATGTTTGATTCTTTCAGATCGTGTGGATTTCGAAATTAATAAATTTATTTTAATTAAATGAATTTTTATAACTTTCAAAAATATTTTAAAATTTTAAGTGGAAGAGAAAATTTATTCATAAATAAATTTCACGGTCTCTATCACGAGTATGTAGGCGATGTAATTAAATACTACGTATTGGCAGTAAGATTTTTCTCTCAATCGAACAGATTAATTGCGGTATCGCCAGTACAAATCTCTTTTAAGGATAATTTTAGATAATTGTTAGTGTGGATCACTTCTCCATCTAAAGTGTTCATTGCGAAGCAATTGATTTAGAATTAGATGATGGTTAACACTTAACTGTATATAATAGTATCCTCTCTATCTGAGTCACTGTTATTATATACTGAATCGAAACTATGTCAACTATTTAATTTTACTTTACAGGGTCAATTGCCATGATAATAAAATTAATAGGAATTGGCATGTATGAACAAACGATGGATAGCAAACATCCTCCCATCAAGGCATGCTGTTCACAGGGTACCAGGCTACTGGCGAATTTCTTTTAAAATGGTAGAGGGAACCAAATTAAAATAAATTCAAAATTTTGCTTGTCATAATTAACGACTTTTTTTAATTATGTGATTCTTGGGATTAAAATGGCTTTTAATCCACTCACTTCAATATTCATAGAAAATAAACTTACGGGACCAAACTATGTTAACTCACTTCAATATTCAAAGTTTTATCTGTAGCCCGTTTCAGCATTTTCTTATCCAGTTAAATTTTTATCGAAAATTGTTTACTATATTCCCTAATACGAGAGATCAAGCGTAAGTATGACCTAATACGAGAGATCGTACAGAGATATGATATAGTTGTGACCAAGATTGCCTCGGAAGACAACCTTACAGATCCTTTTACAAAGAACTTACCAGCTGGGCTCGATGGTTTTTCGAGCGAAGGTTCTCCAGTGTAGAGAACTAGTTTCTTTGACTTCTTTAGCTTGTGGGATTTTGGTGCTTTCTGTGCTAGTTTGGGGATCGATTTTGACTTCGGAGGAGTTTTGGGTTGGTGCCAGTCATTTATTAGGCCATGGATTATGATGCCTACTTTTGGTTGGACCACCACCTTGTCTCTTGCCGGATGTTTTGTTCTCTTGTTTTTTTCTGAATTTCAGAGCTTATTACCCTTCGAGGAGCCAATCTTCAGCAGGGATTAGGAGTTTCAGTAATCTGGTTTGTTGATGAGTCTTGGCCCGTTGTTTATACTTTGATGTTTTTGTCCCATTCATGCGGGTTGTGCATGAAATTTGTTTTCTTAGGAATTTCCCACTGTGAAGCAGGAGTTTGGTGTGTTTTGTTATTGTGTTATTAGGTTTTTTTTCATTTATCGTAGGTTGTTTTGTTGTTAGGAGGTCCCCTCCTAAATGGTAGATGATGTACTTACCTGGGGTATGCCCCTTATAAACATGTAAACTTTTTCTCTTTTTATGTTATAATTAATTATAAAAAAAAAAGAGTTTATCAGCTAAGATTTTTGACAATCATGTAGAAGGCATGAGAGTTAGATAAATGGCTATATGGCTTTGAGTATAAGTGAAAAATTGTTAAGGTTGTATACTAAAAATCATATTTTGATTTTGGCATTATTTTTATGTATTAATAAAAATTATGTTTTCATTTTAATGAGAATCTTTATCAGTAATATATGCGTTTTATTATTTTTTTAATATTATGCATGGTTGTCTTTTATTCTATACAGTATTTAATCTGATGTGTAGAGTTTGGCTTGCACACATAAGACCAGATTAAAGGTTTTTTGTAGAATATAAATTTTTGATTCACAGTTTAGATAAAAAAGGACAAACCATTAGTACGACTGTAGTACAGAGTTTTAGTAGACCTGTCTTGATTACGGAAAACAGATAATAGCGTCGTCTATTATTCTAACTGGCTATGCTAGTACACTTTGTGTGTATTGAATAAAACCACGTTGCGATTATTAATTTTATACTGACTATATAAATTCATTTACACCATATCATTATTATGAGTGCTTATATTCTTAATTCCGAAATAATTATTATTTGCGTATATTTAATATTTCTTATTTTGATTCATTAGTGGGGGTGATCTTGTATGGGTTAATAATCTTGGTGAGTTTGATAGTGATATTAATTAGATGGTAAATATTAATTATTGATATAATTCACGTCCCGAATAGTCGAGATTGATGATACTCTCTTAAGAAAGTTTATAAGTTTTGACCGTGCCAAACCCTGTAGGTGGATTTTATAATCCGACAGTTGAATAAGTTAAGCGAAAGGGTTTAAAAAATTATCAAATAAGCTGATTAAATATAATTATTAGTAATTTAATTTAATTGGCGGGTATTTATAATCTTAGCGTGGGGAGAAATAATTAATTTTGAGAATAAGGCTGTGAGTGCAATTATAACTCTTTAGTGTAATGAATTATAATTTATGTTTTTATGAAATTACCTCTGGGTTGAGGTAGAATTTCATAATTACATTAGAAGTCCATGTCTTATTTATTCCACCGGTCCTTATTGGAGCCTATTTATATATCGTTATAACCCTAGCCGCCAGATGATTCATTAATTCATAGTCTTTTAGGGTTTCCACGTAACGCAAGAACCATAACTAGAAGATGTAGCCAAATAGGAATTAGAGCACGAAGGATCTACGCCAGCACTTAGTTCTTATTTTTGGCATCCGGGAATACAATAGAAGATCTGAACGGAGAAAAGATTATTGGTTGATTGCCATGTTGATCTTTGGATTCAAGTTCAAGAATAAAAACGTGATCAAATCAGTGGGATCGAGCAGGTATAATCCCTATTCCGCATAGTGGGTGTACCAGATTTTTGTTTCGGGGTTCGGGGTTCGATTTTGTTCTTCCCGTACGAATTGCATCCGGGCGGTTCGGTGTTGCACATGTTTTTTTTATGTTGATCATGTGTCGCTCTGCGTGTTTGATTCGATTTGTATGCACCATCTCAGTTTCTTGGGATTTAGTTCCCTACACACCGAACCACCCACTTAATAAAATTGGCGGATTAGTTGTTTTGTGGGGGCAATTTTGCAACGATGAATTGAACAAAATGACAGTTTAAAAATTAAATGAATATTTTATTAAAATATGTATTAATATAAGATCAAAACATATATAAAGTCATATATTCCAGAAATGATCCATAATAACAATGAAATATCCTAATTACTTTAGAAGTTTTCTGTTTACTAAGGCCCGAGGTTATGACTTATGAGTTACAGACTACAATTCAATAACTACAGCCTGCAAATTAAGAATAAAACTAAAAAATAATTAAGTAATAACTACTATATGCAGGTGGGTCAGTTGTTTGGCTGGTAGAAGTGCTTTAAATTGACACCATCAATCGACCCGCATATTCTCCTTTCTAATCGCCTAACCCGCCTTGTTCTTTCATTTTAATTTGCTTGGGTCGGTGTGGTGTGGCCGAGTCTGGGTGATTGGGCAAATTTTTGAACAGCCCTAACGCGAACCCCTCACTAGTATATATATAAACATACTTGAGCTAATTCGTGTTACGCATAGAATAGCTTAACCTCAAATAAATCGCAATAGCAATATATATGAGGACAAATTAATAACAAATATAGCAAAAAGTATAAGTAAGCAACTTAGGTTATAAACAACTTAAGTAGTAATTATAATTAATCTAGTAAAAAAAAGCTACTAACTTTTTATTTACTTTGTTTGCTTACTAAAAAGCATATATATACATCGCAAACACTATAATTTTTTTTGCAGTAAAATGACTATATTACCCTCAACCTGCCTCACAAAAAAAATATATTTCAATATGCCAAACACCATAATTTAAAAGTAAAAAGTAAAAGCATATTAGATATTAGGGTAAATTACAGTGATCTCCCTGAGATTTAGTAAAACATCAACCACCATCCCTGTGATTTCTGAAATGTCATTAACGTCCCATCTGGTTTAGGTTTTGCATCAAATTAGTTCAACCATTAAATTTTTACTTAGCTGTGCCTTGTTTGGCGTGTTTTTTGAATAAATTCTTATGATCCAATCTGTTCATTATGTAGAACTCTTTGAGTTTGTTTAATATATTAAAATTCAGATTCATCTGATACCTGTAGCTAAGTGATTGAGTAACATTTGTTTAACAATATTTTTTAAAATTATAATTTTTATTTATTTATTTATTAGGAGATCTTATTCAATCACTAAGTTACAGATATCGGATAAATATAAATTTTCACCTGCTAAACAAACTCGACGAGTTCTACATAATGAACGGATTAGATCATAAAAATTTATTCGAATAATGTGCCAAACAAGGCACAGTTGAGCAAATATTTAACAGTTGAACTACTTTGATGCAAAACCTAAACCAGATGGGAGGTTAATGACATTTCAAAAACTACAGGGGTGGTGGTTGATGTTTTACTAAATCTCAGAGGAGGTCACTATAATTTACCCTAGACATTATAATAAAAAGCTACTATGAAAAATTATCCTAAATAACCTATGAGACCCGATTCCTTTTAAATTTTATACTATGTATGCGACGTGTTGTATATTGCTTTTGGTCGTTATAGAAAAGTATATTTCTATATGTTTTATGCATGTAATAGCTTAGATATGAATGTTGAGTTCAATCCCGGTCCTGTTTAGGCGTTGTGGCAAAAAGTTCGCGTGGGCTATATAGTGATAGCTAGTGGCCTTGGTTTTTGAGCCATAACTTGTTGTGTAAGCTTTCCACTCTCTTCCTTGAAAAATAGACAAAAACCCTTGCCTTCTCTTTACTCTTTAACTTGCTTCGGGCTTTAGTTTTTGCATTGCGAGGGTGAAACAATGTTCTCCTTGCTAAGGGCTTCATGTTCATCTGAACGGAATCTTGTTTCGACAACTTTAGTTTTTTGCCGGTGGTTAAAGTTTCAAGTTTTTAACTCTATACGGTAAGATTCTAGACTATCTTGTATTAAAAGGGTGTTATATGTAATTATATGTATTTTTACCGTTTGAAAATGCTATAAATGTTGAATTTTATATTTAAATCTTGTTTGATTGGATAAAAAGCATGTTTTGTGTTTTTAAGATTTATTACAAAGTTGGTGGATGTATGTGTACGTGATTTTCAAAAGGATGAGTTTTGAAAATCGAAAGAATTTATATATATAGTGAAAACATAGTTTTTGATATTTGGAGTTAGAGTTGAGCCTTGATTTAAATGATTCGGTTAAGAGGGAGAAAATATTTTGAAAATGTTGGTTGATTTTCCATGGTTGTACGGATAACGTAGCTATGTGCTTTTAGACGTTTGTACATGGTTGTGTCACGCCCCAAATATCCGGGTCACGCAAAAGCCTACCAAAACACCAATTTAAGAAAATAGGTTTCACATTTGAATAAAAGTCCCTACAGTTCAACTCTCATAAACTAAAAACATGCATTTCGTATATGAATAAACATAAAGCCAAAAGGCGTACAAAACCAATCTCAACAGGCGCCACATGTGTAAGCACATGTCTCAAAAGGAAAAAAACTATAGCAAGTCTTCCATCACCTCTACAACTAGGTCAACTCCTCATGCTCACCTGAAAAGGTTTTACAACAAAATCCCACACCATTAGCCGAAGTCTAATAGAACATAGACAATAAAACTGTAAAGCAGGCTATGCAATTATACACACATGGGCTCAACCACAGGAGCCAAAAAGATTTTTCTTCCAAAATCACAAGTTTTTCGTCAAACTATCATAAGTCTCAAATGTTTTATCTCATAAAAATTTACATTTTTTATCCTTCAAACTATACATATCATCCTAACAGATATCATGCCACAGTTAAGGGAAAGCTGTAAATAAACAGTAAGCTCCACTCAGGCCACTCAGTCGAGGAGAAAGATGTAAATGTAGTCTTATGTACCGACTCTGCCACATCGACAAAAGTAACAACTATAAACTCTCGTCCATTATCCTCGACCCGTAGATTTAGTAATGACAAGTTTTATACGCAGTTACAGTAATAACGCCATTAACAGAGGCAACCAACTTAGTTTACGGGGTCACACCCAAGGGCACTAAGCACCCACACAACCACTTAGTTTACAGGACCACAGCTCGAGGACACCAAGCACCCACCAACCTTGTTTATGGGGATTAACTCGAAGGCACGTAGGGACCTACTCTGCGCACGTTTCTGGACTTACACCGATGAGCAATGGAAGCCCAACTCAACAACACTCACTGTCACGGTACATATAAGGAGAACATTTCAAAATCAACCCGCAAAACAGAAACACATCACATGTATACAAAAGGTATCCAATCCATGAACCATGGAGATCAAACAAAACGTGTCAAAACATGATTTTTACCCAAATATTTTTGAAGTTGAGACTCAACCCCGAGAGCTAGCTCTAAACCTTCAACAAACACGTTTTCCCAAAACTCTATTTTCAAACCATCCTTTGAAAAACTTTCGACAACCCTTTTTGAAATCATAGAATCTCATAAAAATCTCGGATAGGCATCGCACGAGGAAAGTTTGAACCAAAACACATCATTTTCCAAAACAGCTTAGGTTCAGTTGACTGAAAAACACACTAGAAAAGTGAACCAAAACAGAAACCATTTCAGTCGACTGACCTCCCAAGTCCAGTCGACTGAACCTCCAACATGATGATCCAGTCGACCGAACTCAAGGGTTCAATCGACTGAACCAGCCCAGATCATGTTTTTGAGCTACGGTTTTGATTTTCAAATCTCAGATCAAGCCTCAAAACCACCCGTTTTGATACCTAGAAGCATACCCGAGCTCAAGGCTATCATAAAACCACGAAAAGAACATCCCTCTTTCAATTTCATCCAACCGAATTTCGAAAAATAATTTTAACCCAAAATCAAATTTGAAACATAAATCATTTTTCATGCGTTTTTAAATGGTAGAAATACGTAGGATTACATGTAATACCCTCTAACAATTATACAGTCTAAGATCCTACCTCTGTGAGTGCAAAACTCAATGTCTCGATCTACGTGCAAAATTGAGCTTCATTGGAATAGAATTCTAACTGCATGGATGCGTAGACCACGATGCCGATACTAAGGATCAGCAGTTGGTTTATCAAAAATCAAGCTCCAGACCCCCGAGAAGTTAGAGAGAATGCAGAGAGAAAATTGAAAGAAACTTAGAAGTTAAGTTTTTAAAATATCTTTTTAGAAAATATCTAAGTCCAGATATTTATAGGCCCCCAAAATATCTATTTTTTAAAATTTTTGCAATTCGCACGATAACTCCTTATAACCCCGAGAACTAACCCCGTATGCTCAGATAAACTTAAACATGCATCAAAATGAGTAAATCACACATCTTGAAAATTTATATACAAAACACATCATATATACATAAGTCTCAAAAAGAGACGGGTCTGGGTCTCACAGGTTGTGTGCGTATAAACATTTCGATAGTCATGCTATATGTCTTTAGATATTTTGTACATGGCTGTATGTATACAAACGTTTCGATAGTTGTGTTGTGTGCCTTTTTAATGATTCAATAAATGTACCGCAACGATGTGTTTAACTTGGGCTCCAATTGCTCTCGCGGTGGATGACCGTAAAGAATTACATAATTGGGTTAGACACTTGTCCTGCGGTGAAAGACCGTAAAAAATTGCATAATTGGGAAAAATACTTGTCCTGCAGTGATAGACCGTAAAGAATTACTTAATTGGGTTAGTACTTGTCCCTCTGTGAAAGACCGTAAAAGAGAAAAAAGTGCATAGAAATCATTATTGGTTGTGAAAATCGGGTGAAAAATAACGTGTTGTTTATGTTTATTATACTGTTGAACATTATTGGATTATATAAAAACTTGTGAATTTTAGGATGGAAAACCATTTTGATATTTTTATAGTCGAGTTGTTTATATAATCTGTGATTGCATGTTATGCTTTTAATTCATGATAGTCTATTCCTATTGGACTTCGGCTTACGTTGTTAGATTTAAAACTTTTCAGGTGACAAAGATCATATGGCTTGATCTTAAGGAGCCCTTGAGGTGGCAGAATGCAAAACTCTTAGTTTTTGTCATGTGATAGTTTATATCTGTTTTGGATATCGGATCATGTAATTGTGTTATATGTTTTGGGACTTGAAAACATATGTTTTGTAAGCCTTTAGGCCATGATACCAATGCATGTGTGTTTGTATAAGGATCAGAGGAACCATGGGTTGGTTGTTTAAGTTTCATAATTATATAAAACGATTTTCATTTGGTTATTTTTGATGTTATAACAAATCATTTTTAGTTGGTTTTATGTTTAATATTAACTCTTATGCCTCGATGAAGGTTTTGAACCCTGTTTTAGCATGTTTTAGATTACTTAGTTATGCTTTGAAGGTTTTCAAATGGGGTTGGAAAATGTTTATGTGTTGGTTTTCAAATTTGAATTTTGAAAATTTGGTCCAGAGCCAAACCGCTCGATGGACCGCTCGACGGTCTAACGAGTGGCCAAAGTAAACTCTCGATTGTTTTACAGGTGGTGGAAAAATAGTGTGCAGGCGAGGACCACTTAAGCGGTCTTTTGACCAATCGAGTGGTCTTAGCAGATTTTAAAATTTTTAGTTGTTTTGTTTTAAACTTTGGCTCTTGGGGACCTTGACCATATTCTTTTGGGTGCTTCTTTTGCCTAAAATAAATCCACAGAGGTGTGTTTGGGCTCAAGTGTTTTTGATAAATCTTGGTATCACAAAATGAGTTTTTTTTGGGTGATTCATGTGACCTGGGTTTTTGGGCGTTACAACTTGGTATTCGAGCTCTATGTCCGAATACCTAAGAGTCGTGGAAAGTGGTTGCATCACCCGATGAGGATCGTTGTGTGTGCTTGATTTGCATGTGTTTAAATATTTTAATAACATGAGAATGATAATCTGTTATAATATGAGGATTTTGTGTATTACAAGAGCATGGGGGTTGGACCTTAAGATTAATTAGTCTTTCCTTTAGGCATTTGGATTAACAAACTTAGAAGTCAAGTCAAAAATGCGTTTGGCCGACGTATTTTATGGCAAGGAATCTGAGTGGGTTACTCAAACTGACTTGTCACTCTTGTTGGTGCTCCTCGGTACGTGAAATTTGTTTACATGATTTTGAATGGCTAAATGTTAGCATGATTATATGGCATGTGTTAGTAATAACATGATGTATCGAACCTTATGTTGTTCTGTTCTATATCTCTTTCATATATAAGCTGTGTTTCCACGGAGAGGACGAGGCCATGATCTGGGTCATCGTATGGATTGTCAAAGTGCGACTAGGTTGTCGTTGATTGCTGTAGGGTAAAGTTATGAGTTGAGTGTTGATCGCTTTTGTGCGTTGTGGAACTAGCTCGTAAGTTGTGGTAACTACGTGAGTTGGTGTTGGCCTTAGTTAGTTACCCGTTATATTTTCGTATTATCATGGTTTCGTTCTGGTGCTATTGAAGCGTGGATAATTGGTTGGTCGTGGTCGAGAAATTTTCTTGGAGAGTAATCTATTGGCAGGTGAGTTGTATTACTACTGACCTTGTGATTAGGTGCGATAGGGTGTTTGAGACCACTTGGAGACCATATGTTATGATTGGGTTATGAGATGGTGATAATCCCTCTCGGCTAAGACTTTGTGTATGTGATTTTGGGTGTGTTGAGGATTATGTACGTTATGAGCCATGCTATGTCTTGAGTCGTGTACTCATGAATGGGGTACGGACAAAAAAATAGTGAATGGGAGCGTAGTAATCTTTAACCTAACGTATTTTAAAATTGCAGAACGTAAAATGGTTTTGGGAGCATCCCTGGCCTGTGGGGTGTTGTTGGTAGTCATGGTGATACTTGATAGCTTTGGAAGCCATGTTCCTTATTGAGATTGAAGAGTTAAGTTACGGGTGCGTAAGCTCAGAGATGTGCTCAGTAGATTAATCATAAAGTCGTGGTTGTGTTGGAATGTGCATTGGTCTTGGTTACGATTCTAGCGTGTGACGAGTATTAGTCCTTTGGGAATTTCACGGGAGTAAAGGCTTGTGATTTTAATCGTTATCCACATGGTTAGGAGATCTTGTTCCAAAATTGTGTTGGGTGAGTACAGGGGTGTGCTTGGACGAAGTTGAGATGTGAGTAGTATCAGATCTTTTACGAGATGACGTGGTCACTTTACTGTCTCCCTTGCAAGTGCTAAGCACACGAGATTTGAGAAGCCCATGATGGGGGTTAATGGTGTGATTGGCTCAATGCTTAGATAGTATCATGAGTGTGATATTTCTTAAAGGGGATAGAGGTTGTTTGCTCTTGAATCTAGGGGTAGAGGTGGTTATGTTGTTTTACCCTTGGGAGTGTTTGGCGTTGTGTCTCTATGTATACTTGGTAACGAACTTATAATCCTACGAGACACGCTGTATGAGGTATAAAGAAGTTAATGGTAATCGACGAGTATGAACGGAGTTTAAATTTGAGAACTAAGTGTAATAAGTGGTATGATTATCGTGATTGGGGTCGACAACATTTGTATAGTGATGGTCGATGTCAACTCAAGGATAAATGGGCAGTGTTCTCTTGAACTGAGTATTTGATGGGTACTTAGAATGTGATGGTGTTGGGTGAGAGCTTCTAGTTGACCTTTTCTTTTTTCTGGGCGAAGAGAGAGCTACCTTGTAGACGATTGTCGTGTGTGAGCTGTTTCATCCTTGTTGGATATGAATGTCGAGACCTTTGATTGATTCTTAATTTGGCTATTTTCTGAGTATGTGAAAGTCTCTATGGATCTTGTACCCTTGTTATGGTCATTTGGGTTATGCCTTGGGAACTTATACCACTGTGATCGGGTCATTGTAAGACTAATTTCTCGTAGTTTCTTGGTGGATATTTATTTGCTCTACCCTGTGAGTATGAGTGTTCGAATTGTGTTCCCTGATATATCGGGTTGGTAGACCTGGAACGCCTGTCCTTTTTCTAACGGAGGAGTTAGTGTTGAGATGTAGAACCAACGTCTATAGAGATTGGTTGAAGATTGTTTGACAAATATATAATGTATGTTCTGGTTTGTATGAGAATGATGACATCCATAACTCTTGTAAAGTGAGATCCTTGTTGAAGCCTTTGTGACCCAGTTGTTCACATGGTGAGTTTTTGATAAACTTTTTGATAGTCTCGATTTACGTTTTGATTGGCGTTTTGAACTACTTAGTTTTCTCAGAGTTGGTGGTCGGTTGCTATGGTAAAGTTATGAGTCACAAAAAGTTTGATATTTGAAAAGCCTTCGTCAGTGTGGCCTTTTAGGGCCAACATAGTTGTTTTCTTTGGAACGAAAAGGCCATGATGAGTTGTGTGTAAGGTAAAGTTGTTAAGTATGATAGGCGGGTCTTAGTTGGTTACTTGGTAGGAAAGGCATAACTGGGTTGAGTGGCGTAGGTAAAGGATCAAAGAATCATGTGCTGTTGTTATCTAATGGAGAATTGTTATACGCGCAGTATGGATGTAAAAGAAAGAGGCGAGTGTATGCAGGTATTGAAGAACGGTATGGTTGGTGACTATCTAGAGTTCAGTAACTGACTAATTATGGGGTTTTGTGGATTCGGGGGACCGATGTACGTGTTATAAGTTTGGGTTGATGTTGGATAGAAGCAATTATGATTGATTAGAGGTTGAATAGTCGACTAAGAGTCAGAGGTTCGGTGGTAAAACGTGGGGTTACGTATGTACGTTATGTTGTAACGGGTAATGTGATTGGATTTGTGCAGGTAAGCGTGTACCTATGGAATATTTTATTTTTGTGGCGTATCTGGCCTAAGTGACTCATTGAGTTCATGTGACCGTCTTGATCTCAATGGATGTGATGCCTAGGCGATAATCTCGATTGTGTAGAATCTTGACCTTGACGATGATGTGACACCTAGTATTTTTGCGAGATGAGAGTTTTAGTTTGTGAGTCAGGAACTACTTGAGGATTGGTAGAGGGTGAAGGTTTAGACTGAATGTTTGCAATTCGTGAAAAAAAAATTATGTGCTTTAGAGTTTTCGATGATTTAAGTGAGTTCCTTTTTTTAGAACCAAATGTTTGTTGTTTCTGCTCCAGAATGAGCATCTCATCAGTTTTAGTGATGGCATTTCTGACATAGTAGAATGATAATGTGGCTTTGAGTTTTGTAGTTAATAGTTGATCGTGAAAGCTTGAACGAGATTTGAGGTATGATCCGTGTGAATCCTTGTGAGCAATGTCAGAGTTTGACAACGTGTGTTTGGACTACGGGAGTAGTCCTTGGCATGCATTTTGATATGCGAATGAGCTAGCTTGCGGCAGTTCAGAAGTGGAGAGTGTTTGAGACCAGTTCCAATTGTGGGTTAGCTTCGTGGTGTGCGTTTAATCGCTTGAGTTGGTCACGTCCAGTGGGCATTATACTTTGATGCCTCGGTGGTGTGAGTTAGATCTCAATCTGAAGACGTTTGGATGACCATAGCGTTAGTGAGACCTTGTTCATAGAAGCAATCAATATGAATGTTTTTCCTTCAGGAACATGTTTGTGTCGTGGGACGTCACTCTTGGGGGATAAACTACGTTAGCATCTTTACCATTATGCAGCGTTGCAAAGTTTTGTATCGGAGATTGTTGGTAGTCAACGATGAGGCAACTGGCTCGAGTTCCAGTGTTAAATTTTGGGGGCAAAATTTCTTAAGGGGGGAAGAGTTGTGAGACCTAGTTTCTTTTTAATTTTGTACTATGTATGCGACGTGTTGTATATTGCTTTTGGTCGTTATAGAAAGGCATATTTCTATATATTTTATATATGTGTTAGCTTAGATATGCATGTTGGTTTCAATTTCGATCCTTCTTGGGCGCTATGGCAGAAAGTTGGGACTTTATGGGCAAGACCGCTCGATCGGTCATTAGATCGCTCGAGTAATCTCTTTCGCGTGGGCTATATAGTGACAGATAGTGGCCTTGGTTTTTGAGCCATAGCTTGTTGTGTAAGCTTCCCTTTCTCTCCCTTGAAAGAAAGATAAAAACCCTAGCTTTCTCTCTACCCTTTGGCTTGCCTCGGGCTTGGTATTTAGCGTTGCGAGGGTGGAACAGTGTTCTTCTCACTAAGGGCTTCATGTTCATTCGAATGGAATCTCATTTCGACGACTTTGGTTTTTCATCAGTGGTTAAAGTTTTAAGTTTTTAACTCCATACAGTAGGATTCTAAATTATCTTGCATTAAAGGGGTGTTATATGTGACTATACGCATTTTTACCATTTTAAAATATTATAAATATTGAACTTTGTGTTTAAACTTTGTTTGGTTAGATAAAAAGTATGTTTTTCATTTTTAAAATTTATTATAAAGTTGGTGGACGTATGTGTACATGATTTTCAAAAGGATAAGTTTTAAAAATCGAAAGAATTTACTTATATGTTGCAAAAACGTGATTTTTAATGTTTGGAGCTAACCATTGGGGTTGAACCTTAGTTTAAATGATTCGGTTGAGAGGGCAGAAACATTTTGAAAATGTTGGTTGATTTTTCATGGTTATACGGATAATGTAGCTATGTGCCTTTAGACGTTTTGTACATGGAGGTGAGCATACAAACGTTTCAGTAGTCGTGTTGTGTGCTTTTAGATGTTTTGTACATAGTTGTGTGCGTACAAACATTTTGATAATTGTGTTGTGTGCATTTTTAATCATTCAATAGATGTACCATAACGATGTGTTTAACTTGGGTTTCAATTACTCCCGCGGTGAAAGACCGTAAAGAATTGCATAATTGGGACAGACACTTGTCCTGTGGTGAAAGACCATAAAAAATTGCTTAATTGGGTTAATACTTGTCCCTCGGTAAAAAAATTGTAAAAGACTGCAAAACGCATAGGAATCATTGTTGGTTGTGAAAACCTGTTGGAAAATAACACGTTTATGTTTATTAAACTGTTAGACGTTATTGGATTATATGAAAACTTGTGATTTTAAGGATGAAAAACCATTTTGAGACTTGTGTAGTTGAGTTGTTTATATAATCTGTGATTGCATGTTATGCTTTTAATTCTTGCTAATATGTTCCTATTGAGCTTCGGCTCATGTTGTTGAATTTAAAACTTTTCAAGTGACAAAGATCATGTGACTTGATCTTGAGGAACCCATGAGGTGGCAGAATGCAAAACTCTTAGTTTTTGTCATGTGATTGTTCATATCGATTTTGGATATCGGATCATGTAATTGTGTTATATGTTTTAGGACTTGAAAACATATGTTTTGTAAGCTTTGGGGCCATGATACCAATGCATGTATGTTTGTATGAGGACGAGAGGAACTATGGGTTGATTGTTTAAGTTTCATAATTATTTTCGATGTTGTAACAAATTGTTTTCAGTTCATTTTATGTTTAATATCAACTTTTATGCCTCAAGAGAGGTTTTAAACTTTGTTTTAGCATGTTTTAGATTGCTTAGTTATGCTATGAAGGTTTTCAAATGGGGTTGGAAAATGTTTTAGTGTTGGGTTTCAAAATTGGATTTTGAAAATTTGGTTTAGAGCCAGAGCTTTCGATGGATCACTTGAGCGATTTATCGAGCGATTAAAATGAACTCTCGAATGTTTTATAGGCGATGGGAAAATAGTGTGCAGGCGAGGACCGCTCGATCGGTCTTTTGACAGATCAAGCAGTCTAGGTAGATTTTGAAAATCTTAGTTGTTTTGTTTTAAACCTTGGCTCTTGAGGACCTTAATCATATTTTTTTGGGTACTTCTTTTGCCTAAAATAAATCCTCAGAGGTGTGTTTTTTAAAGATTTTGAATCCCTTTTTGGCTTACGTTCTTGGACCTGTTTGGGCTCAAGTGGTTTGGATGGATTTTGATATCACAAAATGGGTTTTTCTTAGGTTGTTCACGTGACCCGAATTTTAGGACGTGACACAATCTAACTTTTTATTCTTTCTCTTTTTTCTAAAAGAATTGAACATCTTAAAAATTAAGTTTTTTAGACATCTTAAACAGGGTGTACATGTATCAATACTACATAAAAGCAACATTAAACACACAAAAACATAGGCAAATATATGATTGTTAGGAGCCCTTTCAAGTTTGGTAATTCTTAATTTATGTAAAATCCTTATGTTATGAAGGAATTTAGGTGTTTTAATATTTTAATTTTTCAATCCTTGTAAAACACCTACAAAAGTGAGGAGTTGTATTGTACAGTGGTTTCTATATTTTTGAATTCTAAAGTTTAAGTATTTGTAAAACTCCTAAACTTATTTGGAGTTAGAATTCTTTTCAGCTTTCCTATTTCTTAAGGATAAAAGGTCTTAGAGTTTGAATTAGATTGAAACTTGAATGCCAAAATAAAAACTTACGAAACTCATAATACAATACAACACAACAAAGCAAGTTCATGGGTAATATTTTTGCCACGTTATCGCTCGAGCGGTCCTTGATGCGCATGAGCAGTCTCCTGGCAGTCCTACTTCTTTTAAACTTTGAATTATTCAGCTTGCAGCCCACTCTTATAATAGAATGGTGATTCTAGAGCTCGAGACATGGAGAGAAAATACTTATCATAAGAGGATCAATTAAGTTTGATAGTTCAGTTATTCTCTTAAGTTCCAAGAGTTTAAATTCAAGTTCATTTTTAAATCATGTTATGTGGATTCCTAAGATTATTTTCGGTAGATTCCAAAGGCTGCCTTTGGATGGTTCTTTCTGTGTGAATTATTGAGGTTCGATATTTTGATGAAGTACTGGAGATTCGGTGTAGCAGTGATCAAATATGAAGAACGGTGCACGTGGATTCGGTAAGTTCAACTTAATTAGTCATCTAAGGTAGTAAATTCAATGGGAGTCTGTACGTTAGTTCTTGTTGCTGTTAATTGATATAGTGCTTGATTTACCTGGACCTAGACTAGTCACGTGATTTTTTTTCCGAGGAGCCTCTGGTTTGTTTATTAAATGGTTGCGATTTCATAGACTTATAATAATTTAACAGTTGACGTTATTCTATTTCGCTGCATATAAAATAATTCGTAAGTTATTTTTTTTTCAAGATAAATATAGCCAGTGGTTTTTATATGTATGGAATTATGTATATGCATTGGCGAAGCCAAAAATCTAGTTTAGAGCGGCACGACTTAATTGAAAATCTTGATTTTTTTCATGACCAACTGCAAATAGGATATTACTAAAATGTAACAATTATTAATAAGTATAAAATATTTTAATTTATACTTTTACCAAAAAGATTGAGACAATTAAGGAAAAAGCTTTTGTACTTATTTATTTAAGGTAAGTAAAAATTTATATATTCAAGTAGTTACTAATCAGTGTCGAAAATGTATTGATCAAATTAACTGAAACACTATAATTAGTTCAATAATATGTTTTTAATTGAATTCTTTAACAATTTTTATAATTTATTTTTTTTAAAGTATATCACGATATTTATATGGTATTCCAATTACAAATGAAATTTATTGAGTATTAAAAGTTCCATCATGAGTAGCAAATGAATAAAATTTATAATTGTAAAAATTAAATAAAAACCCTAACCAAGTTAAAGTTTTAAATGGGTTATGTTTCAAAAATTATTATTTTAAGACTCTTGATTGCAAATATTTCTGTAAAAGTTAAAAATAATAGAATAGTTTTATATTTAAGAGGGACACTAAGGCCCTGATTGGCAACTAATTTAAAAGTTAATTTTTTATTTTGTTGCGTTTTTAGTCAAAAAGCTAAATTAAGTTCAAAATTGGTTATTTGGTAACTTGGCTTTTAAATTAGTTTTTTGAAGTTAGTTGTTTAGGTAAAAAGTTAATTTTTTTGCTTTTTATTCAAAGTGAACAATTTAATCATTTTATATATTTGATAGTAATAATTATATGTAGTTGGTAGTGCTAGTAAATAAATTATTAATAAAATGTATTATTGTATTTTGAAAGTGATAAAAGTTTGAATAGAATATTTTAAAATTTTATATTTTGATTTGATTTTTTGACTTTTTTGCTTTTTGATTTTTTTGCCAAATAAGTAACCTAAATTCTTGGACATTTTTAGTAAAAAAATTAAAAAATCAAAATTGCCAATGAAGGCCTAAATATAATTTTTTGAGCGTGAATATATAATTTTATTTTTATAAAAACGATTAATAGTGTATATATAAAAAAGCAAGAGATGGCACATGCCGCTCTCTGGATATATCACAAAATGAACTTTCGCCATTAATGTGCACAGGGACTCTCAATGTGAAGTTGTCATATACAAATAGACAGTTTTGTCTGCTTTTTGGAGATGTTTGTCCAAGTTATATATAATAGTTTTTAATTTTTTATTATTAATTTTATTTCTAAGTTATAATATTTTTTAAATACTTCAAAATTTTGTTACAAATTATAAGTACTTTTTTTTTTATTTTAGTTACAAGTTATAATTTTTACTAAATACTTATAATTTTTACTATAAACTATAATTTATAAATTACTAATTTTAGTAATGTAAAGCACCTCGGTGTGATCTATAAAGATGTACTTACTCAAAACAAAACAAGTGAATCATGCAAAGAAGAAGCTTAGGCCTCCTTTGTCAACTTTGTTTTAAGTCAAACTTTTTGTTTAAAGTCACTTTAAACTCAAAAAGTCAAAAGTGTTGGAGACAAACTGTCTAGATCATTAATTTTATAAACGATTTTTAGAAAATAAAAAACTGGACTGCCAATTGTCAAAACAGGCTCTAGATAAAACTTTTGATATCGAACGATCAAAATAAAACTCGTGCCACCACAGTTAATTCAGATGAATACTTTTTTGGTCGATTCCCAACTACGAATTTGATTCTTGAGTTAAAGCTCCGGTGAAACCTTTTACTGTATTCTCGATGCGATTTTTGAACGTAGTGTGAGGTACGATCTTTCGAAAACTTGTACCGGCAAAACCTGATCAACCTAACTCTTGAAAGACGAGTTAAGAATTTGGTTCAGTCTGGCTGCATATTTATACTACAGCGGGGATCTGTGTAGTAATCATAACAAAGACTTCTAGTGTAATCTAGATATCCATTTAACGGTTTTCGCAATTATGCAAACTTCTCAGCGGTATATATAATTATGAAAATTTTGTAGCAATTTTTGTAATTTTTATAAAATACTAAATTACAGTTCACACCACTAAAGAACTGTAACTATATTCTAAACCATAATCTCAAGACCAATATATATTGAGGTCCTGTTATTAAATGCTTAACTCATCTCCATACGTTAAGATTCTCAATACCTACCAATTAAATTTAATTACTGACAATTTAATTTAATCAGCATATTTAAAGTCTTTAAACCATTTTTCTTAACTTGTCTGACCGCCAGATAATCAAATCCACTTGTAAGGCTTGGTCCGGTAAAAACTTATAAGCTTCCTGAATGGAGTATCGTCAATCCCGATCAATCAAAACGTAGATTTCGTCAACAATTAATATTCATCATATAATTAATACTGTTATCCAACTCACAGTGAATATAGACCCATATAAGATCGTATCCTCTAATAAATTAAAATAACGAATATTAAATATATACAAATAATAATTATTTCAGAATTAAGAGTATAAGCACTCTTATAATAATTTTGGGGTGTGAATTAATTTATATAATAAGTATAAAATTAATTACCCCAATATTGTCCCATTCAATAAACACAAAGTGCACTAATACAGAGAGTCAGAACAATAAACGACGCTATTATCTTTTTCCCGTAACTAAGATAGGTCTACTAAAATTCTGTACTACAGTTGTATCGATGGTATATTCATTTTCCAACTAAAGTGTGAATAAATACTTATATTCTGTAATAACTTATAATCTGGTATTCTGTGTGCAAGTCGTACCCTATACATCATATTAAATACTGTACAGAATAAAGAACAACCATGCATAACATTGAAAAAATAATATTGGATAAGTTGCTCATTAAAATTATCATAAAATAAAAAATTAATTTTATTAAAATAAAATTAAATATTAAAATCAAAATAAAATCTATAGTCTTCAGTATACAATCCTAACAAAAAGTTCATTTAAAAGAGTAATGAGGTAATTTTAAGCCAAATGCTTAAAGTAGTTTTAAGTCAAAAGATAATTTTTTTTTAATCTAAAATTGTTATAATTTTTTAAAATTTATTTTTAAATAATTTTATATTCAATATGAATCTTGTTTGATAAGTTTTAACAAGCAGATTTTAAAAATATAATTTTTATAAAAAAATAGATGTGTATAATAAAAATTATGATATTTTTTAAAAATATAAAAAAATTATATAAAAACGGTAAAAGCCTTTTAGTTAAAAAATAAAATTTATTTTGCTTTTTTTTTGGTTACACAGAAACCTACTAAGCCTGGGAAAATGGGAGGGAGCTCGAACCCCGTTGTGAGTGTTGGAAGAGAACGTCCCACTGTTGGACCATACCCAACACCACTCAATTTTTTGCTTTTTAAACTTTAAACAAGAAGACAAAAAAAAAATTAAACTTTAAGTTATCTTAAAATTGATTGTCAGGCCTTTGGAGTGATTATATCAACAATTCACGAGTTTTTTAATTAAACAAATTATAAAAGCATTTCTCCTAGGCCCCAGCCCAAC
>JAOTRH010153643.1:0-13171 GCA_034768845.1 Heliamphora exappendiculata | reverse complement strand
ATATTCTTGCTTATCACGCGGAATATCAAAGATTACATGATTCTTAATTTCTAAACTATACAAATAAAATATATTTTCCTCCTTCCCTCCCCTACTATAAAACCAACCCCCCATGGTCCACAGGTGCTTAGCAAACGTACTCTTCCCCTCTCCTCCACGTGGACCACAGACCCACATGATTGACCGGTCATCTGGGATCACATCAAGACACTTTTCCAATTCCAGCTGCCAGGGCTTTAATTCAAATTCAAATCCCCCGCCAGAATGCTCACGTGATGTTTTATTTAAGTCACGTGCCAAGCATCTCCTGTACATATTAGGATCTTCAAGGGCTAGGGTTTCTGGATCTTCCTCAAACCTCTGAAACACCTTGCTCTTGTTACCACCAGATAAAACTAACTCCCCAAACTCCCACGGACCTGCAACCCTACTTTCCTCCTTCGTAGCATAGGCAATTGCAGTCTCTGGGATCTTCGCCTTCATGGGCTCCAAATGTGGATTACCCCCAATCATCGTCTTCACATAGAGATTGGCGCACCTCGTCTTCATCTGCATAACCCCTTAGAGGTGGTCCTGCCCAACCTTCTCAGGTTGCCAACAAGCGTACTGCCTCGACGATGACCAATTGATTTGCGGAAAATCTCTGGTGAAGTTCAGGGTGAAGACCCACCACGTAGACCTCACTCATGCCATTCTCTCTCTCCTCACTGTTTTCCTACCACAAGCTAGAGGCGAGTAATACTGGGACCGCCTCAGGTTAAATCATTATATACCTACCAAAGGAGCTACAGGAACTAAAACACGTGGTCTTCTGAGACACCGTTAGATCACAATCCACCAAAGGTTTTTAACGGTGTGATCAGCACCCACCAACAGATAACAGTTCATTCCATACAACCCACCAAAGGGGCTACAAGGACACACACGACTACGTTTCATTAATGGCATTTTGGTAAATAAACAAATATATTTTTTTGTTTTATTTTATTTTTTTATTATTTAATTTATTATTAAATATTATTCAGTGCAAAAAACCAACCCTGTTAAACCCTCCGGGGGATGAAACTCAATGACTCATAAATAAATATGTTAAATATTTTTATTTTATTTTATTTTTTAATTATTTAATTTGTTATTAAATATCAATTTATGGGGGTATCAACCATGTTAAACCCTCCGGGGGATAAAACTCTACGAGGCATAAATAAATATGTTAATTATTTTTTATATTATATTATTTTATTTTTTATTATTTAATTTATTAATAAATGTCTATTCATGTGGAGATCTATCCATATTTATGGTAGTTTCTCACATTGGAAGGCTTTACTAGTTAGCATGTAGGATAGAAGAAAGAGAAGAGAATATAGATGCTTTTAAAGTGCCATGGAAGGGCATGGGTGTCCTTTTTAGGGGTAAAACCTAATATAATATTACAGGTTTTGTCCATGCACGCCGTTAGGCGCGCGTTTGATCCCACCCCCACGTGGGTGACGTCATAAAGTAGGTGGGACCCACAATGTAATAATTATTTTGTAGAATATTATATCCTACTTGTTTGTAATATAGGACAGCTGTCACCGACAAATTAATTTATTTAATATCTATTGAGGGCGGCATTTCAACCCTGTTAAATACTCTTCTTTCAGCAATTAATTAATTTTGTCATGTCTTCATTGATTTTTAAATAATCAAGAAGGAAATTAGCAAATACAACTACATGCACTTTCGTACAAGTATCAACGACATACATAGGCTCGAATTTCGTGTTTACGATTATCCTGTCCTTTAAAGTCTCAATTACACTATAATTAACATATTCTTGCTTATCACGCAGAATATCAAAGATTACTTGATTCTTAATTTCTAAACAATATAAATAAAATATATTTACCTCCTTGCCTCTACTACTATAAAACCAACCCCCCATGGTCCACTTGTGCCTAGCAAATGTACTCTTTCCCTCTCCTCCACGTGGACCATAAACCCACGTGATTGACCAGTCGTCTGGGATCACATCAAGAAACTTTTCCAATTCCAGCTGCCAGAGCTTTAATTCAAATTCAAATCCCCTGCCAGAATGCTCACGTGATTTTTTATTCATGTGACGTGCCAAACATCTCATGTACAGATTAGGATCTTCAAGGGCTAGGGTTTCTGGATCTTCCTCAAACCTATGGAACACCTTCCTCTTGTTACTACCAGTTAAAACTAATTCCCCAAACTCTCACAGACCTGCAACTCTACTCTCATCCTTCGTAGCATAGGCAATTGCAATCTCTGAGTTCTTCGCCTTCATGGGCTCTAAATGTGGATTACCCTAATCCCGTGTTCCAAGGGTCCTGAGATCACGTGGTCCAGGGTTTCTAGTGGTCTTGGGGTCCAATTTTTGGGTTTCCTGGGTTTACCGGGCCTTTCTCGTGATTTTCCTTGAACTCTGTAAGAAAAGGGAGATCTTGCCCTATTGTACGGAAGTTTCTCACCCAGTGAGACTTTACTGTATGGTATATAGGAGAGAAGAAAGAGAAGAGAGAACACATGGTTATAAAGTGCCCCAGAGGGGCATGGGTGTCTTTTTTAGGGAGAAAATCTGTAATATTATATTACAAGTGTTGCCCCTGCGCGCCGTTAGGTGCAATTTTGGTCCCACCACCACGTGGGTGACGTTATAAAATAGGTGAGACCCACATGTTAATAATTATGTCGTAGAATATTATATTCCACTTGTATGTAGTAGAGGACAGTTGGCACCAACAAATTAAAAAGCAAACAGTAAAAGTAAAAGTGTACAGTGATGTCAAAAAAATACAATAGAGAACATGTTGATGTTTGGCATTGTTCCCCTAATAGTGCTGTTCCAATTCTCTCGCGGTCAATGTCTCTGTGTTTATCGGAAAGGAGGTTCAATTTGTTGATCGGAGGTTTTGATGAATGTGGATCAGTCATTGATTAAATTTATAAATGAAGAAAAAAGAAAAAATAATTAACATATTTATTTACGCATCGTAGAGTTTCATCCTCCGGAGGGTTTAACATAGTTGATTTGTTAATTTGCATAGATATTTAATAAATTAAATAATTAACATATTTATTTATGGCTCGCAGAGTTTTATCTCCCAGAGGGTTTAACAGGGTTGATTTATTGTTATGCATAAATATTTAATAATGAATTAAATAATAAAAAAATTAAATTAAATTAAAAATAATTAACATATTTATTTATGCGTCGCAGAGTTTCATCCCGTAGAGGGTTTAACAAAGTTAATTTGTTGTTATGCATAGATATTTAATAATAAATTAAATAAAAAAATGAAAAAAAAATATAATTAACATATTTATTTATGTCTCATAGAGTTTCATCATCCGGAATGTTTAACAGAGTTGATTTGTCGTTGAGATTCACACAGTTGATTTGTCGTTATACATAGATACTTACTATATTAAATATTAAAAAAATTAATATCTTAATTTAGCAAAATCGACGTAGTCCAGATGGTTCGAGTGTTAGTGGGTCCTGGGTCTTGGGGTCCGTGTTCCCGAGGTCCGGAGATCACGTGGTCCGGGGTTTCTAGTGGCCTTGGGGTCCAATTTTTGGGTTTCCTGGGTTTACCGGGCCTTTCTCGTGATTTTTTCTAAACTCTAAAAGAAATGGGAGATCTAGTCATATTGTACGGAAGTTTCTCACCTAGTGAGGCTTTATTGTATGGTATATAGGTGAGAAGGAAGAGAAGAGAGAACACATGGTTAAAAAGTGCCCAAGAGGGGCATGGGTGTCTTTTTATCCTATCTTTACTGATTTTCAAATAATTAGGAAAGAAATTAGCAAATACAACTACATGGACTTTCGTACAAGTATCGATGACATACATGGGCTCGTATTTAACAGTGTGATCAGCACCCACCAAAGGTTTTTAACGGTGTGACTAGCTTCCACCAACGGATAACAGTTCATTCCGTACAACCCACCAAAGAAGCTATAGGGACCCAAACGACTACGTTTCATTAATGGCATTTTGGTAATAGACAGATATATTTTTTATTTTGTTTTATTTTTTATAATTTAATTTATTATTAAATATCTATTCAGGACGAGGAATCAATCATGTTAAACCCTCTGGTGGATGAAACTCTGCGAGGCATAAATAAATATGTTAAATATTTTTTTTAATTATTTAATTTATTATTAAATATAAATTGAGAAGGGTATCAACACTGTTAAATCCTCCGGGGGATGAAACTCTGTGAGTCATAAATAAATATATTAATTATTTTTTATTTTATTTTATTTTATTATTATTTAATTTATTAATAAATGTCTATTCATGTGGATATCTTGCCATATTTAAGATACTTTCTCATCCAGTGAGGCTTTACTGATTAGTATATAGTTAGAACATAGAGAAGATAGTAGAGATTGACCGATCGTTTGGGATCACATCAAGACACTTTTTCAATTCTAGCTGCCAATGCTTTAATTCAAATTCAAATCCTCCGAAGGGTTTAACATGGTTGATTTATTGTTATGTATAGATATTTAATAATAAATTAAATAATAAAAAATTAAATTAAATTAAAAATAATTAACATATTTATTTATGCGTTGCAGAGTTTCATCCCCGGACAGTTTAACAGGGTTGATTTGTTGTTCTGCATAGATATTTAATAATAAATTAAATTAAAAAAATAAAATAAAATAAAAAATAATTAACATCTTTATTTATACTTCGCAGAGTTTCATCTCCCGGAGGGTTTAACAGAGTTGATTTGTTGTTGAGATTCGCATGGTTGATTTGTCGTTATGCATAGATATTTACGATATTAAATATTAAAAAAAATTAATATCTTCATTCAGCAAAATCGACGTAGTCCAGATGGTTCGAGTGTCTGTGGGTCGTGGGTCTTGGGGTCTGTGTTCTTGGGGTCCTAAGATCACGTGGTTCGGGGTTTCTAGTGGTCCTGGGATCCAATTTTTGGGTTTCCAGGGTTTACCGGGCCTTTTTCGTGATTTGCCGTGAACTCTGAAAGAAATGGGAGATCTGGCCCTATTGTACGGAAGTTTCTCACACAGTGAGGCTTCATTGTATGGTATATAGGTGAGAAGAAAGAGAAGAGAGAACACATGGTTACAAAGTACCCCCAGAGGAGCATGGGTTCTTTTATAGGGGCAAAACCTAATATAATATTACAGGTTTTGCCCCTACGCGCCATTAAGCAAGCGTTTGGTCCCACCACCACGTGGGTGACGTCATAAAGTAGGTGGGACCCACGTGGTAATGATTATGTCGTGAAATATTATATCCCACTTGTATGTAATATAGGACAGCTGTAACCGATAAATTAATTTATTAAATATCTATTGAGGACGGCATCTCAACCCTGTTAAACTTTCTTCTTTCAGCAATTAATTAATTTTATTCTGTCTTCACTGATTTTTAAATAACCAAGAAGGAAATTAGCAAATACAACTACATGGACTTTTGTACAAGTATCAATGACATACATGGGCTCGTATTTCGTGTTTACGATTTTTCTGTCCTTTAAAGACTCAATTACACTATAATTAACATATTCTTACTTATCACGCGGAATATCAAAGATTACATGATTCTTAATTTCTAAACTATACAAATAAAATATATTTTCCTCCTTGCCTCCCCTACTATAAAACCAACCCCCCATGGTCCACAGGTGCTTAGCAAATGTACTCTTCCCCTTTCCGTCACGTGGACCATAGACCCACATGATTGACCTGTCATCTGGGATCACATCAAGACACTTTATCAATTCCAGCTGCCATGGCTTTAATTCAAATTCAAATCCCCCGCCAGAATGCTCATGTGATTTTTTATTCAAGTCACGTGCCAAGCATCTCATGTACAGATTAGGATCTTCAAGGGATAGGATTTCTGGATCTTTCTCAAACCTCTGAAACAACTTCCTCTTGTTACTACCAGGTAAAACTAACTCCCCGAACTCCCATGGACCTGCAACCCTACTCTCTTTCTTCGTAGCATAGGCAATTGCAGTCTCCGGGTTCTTCGCTTTCATGGGCTCCAAATGTGGATTACCCCTAATCATCGTCTTCACAGAGAGATGGGAGCACCTCGTCTTCATCTGCACAACCCCCTAGAGGTGGTCTTGCCCAACTCTCTCATGTTGCCAGCAAGCGTACTGCGTCGACAACGACCAATTGATTTTCGACAAATCTATGGTCAAGTTTTAGGTGAAATTACGGAGTTTTAACATATCCACAGTGCAATTTAATTGCACAATTTGTAGTAGACCACATCTTATCCCTCTTTCTACCATACAACCCTACCTACATAAGAGTTGTTACGAAAACCCACCAGGACTGTGAGCCTCAGCTCCACATCTTTCTGCAAATGGAGAAAAAGTTCAATATCACAACTCCTACACACTGCGATATCAAAGATCCATAAGTGGGGAATAAGTCTTTCCATCCAAACATACAAGTTTCACATTCAGACGCCCACGTGGCAGACTATCTTGTATTACCCACTATGCAATCTCTCCTCACTGTTTTCCTATCACAAGCCTGAGGAGCGTAATACTGGGATCGCCTCAGGCTAAATCCTTATATACCCACTAAAGGAGCTACAGGAACAAAAACACGTGGTCTTCTAAGACACCATTAGATCACAACCCACCAAAGGTTTTTCATGGTGAGACCAGAACCCACCAATCGATAACAGTTCATTCCGTACAACCCACCAAATGAGCTACAGAGACCCAAACGACTACGTTTCATTAATGACACTTTGGTAAATAGACATATAACTGTTACATGGTCACGTAAGTGACGTCACAAAGTAAGTGGGACCCACAAAGTAATGATTATATCGTTGAATATTATATCCCAATTTTATGAAGTGGATGACAGTTGTCACCGACAAAGTGAAAAGCAAATAGTGAAAGTAAAATTATTTTCTATTTTATTTTTTTATTATTTAATATATTAAATATCTATTCAGGGCGAGAATCAACCATGTTAAATCTTCTGGAAAATGAAACTCTACGAGGTATAAATAAAAATATTAATTATTTTTATTTTATTTTTTTATTATTTAATTTATTAATAAATGTCTATTCATGTAGAAATCTGGCCATATTTATGGTAGTTTTTCACCCAATGAGGCTTTACTGTTTAGTATATAGGTGAGAAAAAGAGAAGAGAGAACACATGATTATAAAGTACCCCAGAGGGGCATTGGTGTTTTTTTTAGGGGCAAAACCTAATATAATATTACAGGTTTTGCCCCTGCACGCAGTTAGGCACACGTTTGGTCCCACCACCACGTGGGTGACGTCATAAAGTAGGTGGGACCCGCAGTATAATAATTATTTCGTGAAATATTATATCACACTTGTATGTAGTAGAGGACAGCTGGTATCGACAATTTAATTTATTAAATATCTATAGATAACGATAAATCAACCCCGTTAAACACTCTTCTTTTAGCAATTAATTAATTTTATCCTGTCTTCACTGATTTTTAAATTATCAGGAAGAAAATTAGCAAATACAGCTACATAGACTTTCGTACAAGCATCAACGACATACATGGGCTCGTATTTCGTGTTTACGATTATCCTATCATTTAAAGACTCAATTACACTATAATTAACATATTCTTGCTTATCACGCGGAATATCAAAAATTACGTGATTCTTAATTTCTAAACTATACAAATAAAATATATTTTCCTCCTTGCCTTCCCTATCATAAAACCAACCCCCATGGCCCACTGGAGCTTAGCAAACGTACTCTTCCCCTCTCCTCCGCGTGGACCATAGACCCACATGACTGACCGGTCATCTGGGATCACATCAAGACACTTTACCAATTCCAGCTACCATGGTTTTAATTCAAATTCAAATCCCCCGCCAAAATGCTCACGTGATTTTTTATTCAAGTCGCATGCCAAACATCTCCTGTACAGATTAGGATCTTCAAGGGCTAGGGTTTTTGGATCTTCCTCAAACCTCTGAAACACCTTCCTCTTGTTACTACAAGCTAAAACTAACTCTCCAAACTCCCACGGACCTGTAACCTTACTCTCCTCCTTCGTAGCATAGGCAATTGCAGTCTCCGGGTTCTTCGCCTTCATGGGCTCCAAATGTGGATTACCCCCAATCATCGTCTTCATAGAGAGACGGGCGCACATCGTCTTCATCTGCACAACCCCTTGGAAGTGGTCCTGCCCAACTCTCACATGTTGCCAGCAAGCGTACTGCGTCGACGACGACCAATTGATTTTTGACAAATCTCCGGTGAAGTTCAGGATGAAAACGCACCACGTAGACCTCACTTCTACCATTCTCTCTCTCCTCACTGTTTTCCTACCACAAGCCTAAGGCGGGTAATACTGGGATCGCCTCAGGCTAAATCCTTATATACCCACTAAATGAGCTACATGAACAAAAACATGTGGTCTTCTAAGACATCGTTAGATCACAACCCACCAAAAGTTTTTCATGGTGAGATCAGAACCCACCAACGGATAACAGTTCATTCCGTACAACCTACCAAAGGAGTTACAGGGACCCAAACGACTACGTTTCATTAATGGCACTTTGGTAAATAGACAGATAACTGTTACATGGCCACGTGGGTGACGTCATAAAGTAGGTGGGACCCAAAAGGTAATAATTATGTTGTGAAATATTATATCTCAATTTTATGTAGTGGAGGACAGCTGTCACCGACAAAGTGAAAAGCAAATAGTGAAAGTAAAAATATTTTTTATTTTATTTTTTTATTATTTAATTTATTAAATATCTATTTAAGGTGGAAATCAACCCTGTTAAACCATCTGGGGGATGAAACTCTGCGAGGTATAAATAAAAATATTAATTATTTTTATTTTATTTTTTATTATTTAATTTATTAATAAATGTCTATTCTTGTGGTGATCTGACCATATTTATAATAGTTTCTCATCCAGTGAGGCTTTACTGTTTAATAAATAGGTGAGAAGAAAGAAAAGAGAGAACACATGATGATAAAGTGCCCCAGAGGGGCATGGGTGTCTTTCTTAGGGGCAAAATCTAATATAATATTACAGGTTTAGCCCCTGGACATTGTTAGGTATGCGTTTGGTCCCACTACCACGTGGGTGACGTCATAAAGTAGGTAGAACCCACTACTTATGATCGGATTTTTCAACTTTTTTTTTACAACCTAGGATCGTGCATTTCAACCTTTTTTTTTCTCATCATTCATAAGTTATTAGAGGCTAATTTACAATTAAATTTTGAAAAATAAATAGATATGAAAATTAATGTTAAAAATAAATATTATTAACTTAAAATTGTCGTTACAAATGTAAAATTTATAATTTTATTCGTTCAAAAAAAAGGAAAAATTACATTACTGTCAGTGAAGTACCTTATAATTAGGTTAACTAAGACCTACATGACTACAAACTATTTGTAATATTATTCTCCACTTGAAAACATTTAAGAAATTATAAATAAAATTGAAATGAAATTTGCATTAATCATCCGAACTAGACAATTCTTTGGGACAACTTATGGTAAATGGCGTCTAAATTCCCTTGAAATCATTTTTTTTTCATTCATATGTATTGTTTCTTAGAGGATGCATGTAGAGATTATCGTGTGTCGGGTGAATATTATCGTGTGTCGGGTGAATATTAAAATCTCAACCATCTTTGCGCGACTTGGACTTGCACTTATAATTGTTAGTCATCTTGTCACTTGTACTAAAAGTTGTTCCAAAGACAATTGTTAAGACAGAAATGGTTAAATACATCATGAACAATAGAAAATAATATTAACTAAGAGAAATCATAATTGTCCTAAATCAGTTCTAACAATAGAAGATAATACTGGTCATGTGAATGTTGGCCAGGCCATGTGAATACTGGCCAAATTTAGCAATGCTATGGACCCAAAATTCTAATCAATAAAATTGCCCTTAAAGTGATGTGTGCTGTTAAACATTTATTTAAGACATGCCTCACATTATACTAATTTTGAATTTGAACGATACACATCACATTATGACTAATTTTATGGGTAAAAATTATAAGTCTATACTGCATTTGGGCTACAGTTGGATTAGGTCAAAAACATTCAAGTAGACTATTAATATTTTTGCATAAAAACACTCAAACAAACAAATTGTTTTTTAAATTTTTATAGTAATAGGAAGTCAGCGATTTACTTACCATTTTAAGTATGAGTAATACTATTGTGATCATATTTGATGATCAAATTTAAGTACCAAATAATGTGATATTTTTTATGTGGTATTTATGACATCTTATGAATTTACTATTTATTTTTAAGTATTATACATTAAGTGCTAGATCATGTGGTATTCAAATATGGTCATTAAAATACGATTACCATAACAGAATTGTTTAAATATTAGGTGAGTCTGCTCAATGGCATCAGATTTTCATTTGTAGAATTGCCCATTCCTTTTCATATGTTCTGAACAAACTTATTTGTACAAATTATGATCATTTCCATTATCTCTATGTAATGGAGACCTTCATTAAATTAAAACTATGTAGTTTGGTGTTGTAAAAACTTTAGTTAATAAAAATATGTCATTTATGTTAAATAAAATCTTGTTAAAATTAAAGGCTTATACTATGTGTTGAAAAAAATTTCAATTAATAAACGTATGTTATTTTAGGTTAATATAATTTTGTTAAAATTTAAAACTTTATACTATGAAATAATATAGTATTGATGTAATAACGATTTCCATTTCGTGGAGGTAATGGAAAGGATTTTTATCCCATTTGTGCCTTCATTCATCATTCAGATCATTCAGTTTCAAGTATTCATTTTGTCCATTCAATCTGTTAAAAGCTGTAAGAGTGGTTTGAATACATAAATTTAAAGTATTACAATAAAGCACATGAAATAAGACGTACGAAATAATATTTTATTAATTTAAAATAAATAGGTACTATCCTTTGTGATTTACACCTAAAATATACTTTTGGCGACTAAATAAATGTTGGTCAACAAAGGTTATATTTTTTGCACTAAATACATTTTGGTCAGTGGAAAATATACCTTTGGTGACCAAATTTGAATTTGGTCGCTCAAAGTTTGACGTCAATACCATTTTTTTTTGTGTAGGACGCTTGAAAAGCTTTGGCAACCAAACTTTAGTTGAAAAAAGTTTATATTTGGGAACCAAAATATTATTGTCGTGGATGATATTTAGAAAAATTCGTTAAAATCTTTGGCTACTAAATAATTTAGACGACAAAAGTTAAAAATCGTGTAGCGATCAAATAGTTTGGTAGGCAAACGACTTTTATGTAAAATGACGTCGTTCAATTGCTAAAATTTTATATGTATTTTTTATGATAAAAATGTCAAAAATAGTTTGACTACATGTACAACTTTAAAATAAAAAATTAACAAATATTATACTTAATTTTTTTGAGATTTAAATTTATTATAAAGATTTTTCTTGTGATATTTAAAATTATACTATTCTCTCATATGCTTTACTTTTATATTTTATTTTAATTTTTTTATTAATTAATTGATGGTGGCGGTGGAGGGCTATTACAATACATAGGGAGAGGAAAAGGAACATTTATATGCATATACACATATATGTGTATATATATATATATACACACACACATAGATATGTGTTGATATATATACACACAAAGAGAAATATATAAGAGAGACAGACCACCGGACGACGCATTTAAGTTTAGAAAAAGCCCGGGGATGGTGCCGGAAAGTTGGTCTTGGCCTTGGCGCCTCGCAGCGACCGGGCCGCGTCATCGTAGGCCAGAGTTGCCTATACTGGAGTGTCGAATGTGCCCAACCAAACCCTAGTTTTCTTCCATGGGTCACATATCTCGGTTGCGTAACGTCCCCACGGCCTCTTCCTCACTCCCCTGTAGTGCTCTTCCCTCGACGGCGCCATGAACGAATGAAGAAGCTTTTAGAGAGAGAAAATAAAAACACAGAGAGAGAGAGAGAAAGAGAGAGAGGGGATCTGAGTGTTAATTTTGGTGGTGAGATAAAGCGGAGGGACCAATGAAAACCCCAAACCACCGCCCCCACCGATGGCGCCGCCCATTGCCACCCCAGCCTTCCGAGCTTTCATCTCCCATATCACCCACACCGTCCGCAACGGCTGTTGATTGTGATTCGGTGAAGAAGAAAAAGATGAGTGTGGTAGGATTTGGGAATTTTAATTTTATAAAATTTTAATTAATTATAAAAGTAAAATAATAAAATGTTATTTTAAGTTAACGTTGTTTCTTTAAAAACACTTACAGGGAGGATATTGTAATATTGTAATTTTAAAAATTATGAGAAAAATTTCTATAATAAGATTAAATTTTAGAAAAAGCAAGTGTAATTATCTTAAAAATTAATTATTAATCAATAAATTTTATCCCAAAAAAACATGATTTGTTCAAATAAATAAAAAGAATACATATTCTTATTAGTAAAAATTATTAATTTATAATTAATTCTATAATTGAAATTTGTGTACTTAAACTTCTACTTACAAAAATAATAAGATATCGTTTGGTAACATTTATATTTACTATTTGCTGTTTTTTTTTTAAATCATTTATAAATTAAAAATAAAAATATGTTTAATAATTATTTATGTTTCGTAGAAATATAAATAATTTTTAAAATTTATTAAGTTCTCATAAATAAATAAAAATTGTTTCACTTGTTTTGTAAATAAATTATTATACTATTTTTCCTCTATCTATCACCACCAACAATCACCTCCCGCCACCTCCTTCAATGGCTACCACCTCTAACCACTTTCTCTGGCCACTACTTTCGGCTACTATTTCCGACCATCTTCTCTTATCACCACCTCATTCGGCCATCAACAATGATAACTACATTTGGTCACTACCACCGTTTTCAACTACCACTTCCGACCATCATATATGGCCACCGTATTCGACTACCACCTCTGACTAATACTATCGCTACCTCTTATTATATAACGACTAAAATTTCTTGTCACTACTTATAACCATTATTTTTTAAACATCTATATGTTGGGAGAATATCCAACGCCGAAGTAAAATACATGTTCGGGGATCCAGAAAATACATATTTATTAAACTTTCAACAATTTACAATAATCTGAAATTACAGA
>JAOTRH010153621.1:0-13172 GCA_034768845.1 Heliamphora exappendiculata | reverse complement strand
GTAGTTATCCCAGCATTGCCAACTATATGGGAATTCTGAACATGGTAGTTATCCCACACTTTTTCCATTTTTGTTGCAGTTGTGCTTTGCTTTACTCTTCTGCAGGATTCTTGTATTGATCTATAAGACAAACAAACTATCTTTTAATGGATTTGTTTAGAATCCCTACAACTTTTAGGAACTTTTTCTTATCACATTTACAAATTTTGACTTCTTTCTCTCATGCTGCAAATTGATTTGTGGGCTGCAATGTACACATTTCAAGTTTTTGCAATTTAAGGGCCAATTCACCTTAGGATCAGTGCAGCCTGTGCCCCACGATAAATATAAAAATATTAAGTATAAAAAAATAAAGATGGTAGACATTTTTATGTTTATTTAGAAAGTGTACAAATTCAATAATTTTAAATTTGTTTTTGCATTGTTATATAGATGAATTCGAAGAGGAAGCGAGCCCATTGGCCGGTTGGATCCATGAGTTCTATATCGCAGCCACCACCTATGACAAATCAACCACAATCTCAGGTACAGCCATCGCCTAGTAGTAATCATGCACCGCAGCGTCAGCCACCGCAACAACAAACACTGCAGCAGCAGCTACCGTAGCAACAGCAATCGCAGCAGCATGACAACAACACTGATCAGTTTCTTTTAAATGTAAGTTTAGTTTCTCACTTCTTTTGTTGCTTAATCTCAAGCTCAGCAAAAACAGATTTGAATTTACTTCCACTGCAATTTTTAGTAGTCTACATATCGAAAGAGGTTAAGGTATAAATTATTAGTAATCTATATATGTAGTTCTGAGTTATTATTTGAGTTTGTGCATATATACTAACATGACATGATAATATTTAGGTAAACACCGATGCACCAGACATTTATAGGCATAATTGTCTGATGTCAGTTGGAAGGAAATGGAAGGATTGAAAACACACATTGAAAAGAAAATATTATAATGTCTATGAAACTGATGAAGAATGCTTATCAAATTGCCCAGGTAGAGTGGATCTGAACCAGTGGATAGTTCTTGTTGAGTTTTGGGGTAGTGAGTTGGCAAATGTATTAAAAGATACTTAGTTTTTTGTTTTTCTTCCTTTATCTAGTACTATTGCTACATTTTGCTGGTTATGTTGCTCCATTTTGTTAGGGTCTTTGTTGATTTAAGTACTCTAAGCTAATTTATCGCTCTAGTAACATAGTATTTTCTTCTTTTATTTGTTTTCCTACTAATCCTACTCCTATCATTATTTAATTGTAGACACGTAGTACAACAAATGGTGCAAATCGTCATAAACAAACAATGTGTCATACAAGCGGAAGAAAGACACATTGTCGAGTGATAGATGAGGTAAATGATTGATTTTTATCAACACATTTTATGTTTGAATTTACAATATATATTTGAAG
Source organism: Heliamphora exappendiculata (assembly GCA_034768845.1). Taxonomy (NCBI): domain Eukaryota; kingdom Viridiplantae; phylum Streptophyta; class Magnoliopsida; order Ericales; family Sarraceniaceae; genus Heliamphora; species Heliamphora exappendiculata. The sequence goes on along the minus strand of JAOTRH010153621.1, from coordinate 11,765 downwards.
TTAGTGATATTTTTTCGTTCTTAATAATGTAAATTGTTAAAAAAAATTGAAAAAAAGTCCGATCGGATAGAGGTGTACATAAAGACATATACAAAAAAGAATGGAGATTATGTTGATCAAGTATCAGCTGAAATCATTGTAAGTATGATTAATTAGTGTTTTATTTATTTATTTATTTATTTAAGTATTAATTAATATTTAATTTTTAAATTTCAGTCTAAAATCAATGAGCGACTATCTCAAGTGCCTGAAGACACACAATCAACAACTTTTCGGGAGCAAGTATTCACTAAGGTTTTAGGAGCAGTTAGACATGGTCGTGTACGTACATACGGCTTGTGTCCTTGTCCATCCCAAGTGTTTGGTAGATATGCCCGGTCTAAAGATCAAGGCGTTGATGTGGATTAGATGCGTTCAGAGATGCGACAAGAGTTGTTAGCTGAGTTGAGCGACATATTTACTCGCCTTGAGCGTAAGTGTGCACAATTGCAAGTTCATGTGGAATCTCTAGGGTATCCTATGCCTGAATCTTCATGTACAGATGAACCACTAATACATTCACCTAATAGACATGTAACTTATCATTTAAATAATAACAGTAATAAAATAGTTTTAATAGTTACGCTATTTATATTTTTTACTATGATAAAATTAATAAGATACTTATACTTTTTACTTATATTGAAGCAGGATGGTTCTGGACCTTCATGCAACATGCAACATATTCCAAGCATTTCTAGTTTTCACCAGCAGAATGAAGAACTAATTGACGACTTTGGGCTTTGATATTTGAGACCTTATCTATTGGCACAAGCATTTTGGGGCATGTATTCGACTTAATGAGTTATTGATTTATAGTAGAATGCCGAACGAATGGAAGAGTTTCACTTTTTGAATTTTTACATTTGAGACTTTGTTTACTGACAAAAATATTTGAGACATGTATTAGACTTAGAACGTGCTATCAATTTATTTTTGGACTTATTCACTAGCTTACTCTACAACGATTTATTTTGTGATTTGAGATTTTAAAAAACCTCTTAGATGTGTAGGAATTTTTATAGGTATAATATTGAGTTATGATAAACTAATTAGTTTTATGAAGACTAATATATTTTAGTGGGTTGTAAGTTAATTTGTGGATTTGTTTAATACATTGAGAGAATAAAAAAATTTAAACAAATTACAATTATAAAATTAAGCAATTTTATTGGATTTTTAGGGGCGGTTTATTACCCTCACTAATATTACTAATATTACAGGCAAATAGTATACTTATAACTATATTATTAGCGATGTTTACAAACCGTCAATAATTTACACGCAATTCGTGGTGAAAAGTAACCGGCACAAACAGTAACCGCCACAAAAAATTTACATTAGTGGTAGTAATAGACCGCTGATTATAAGAAAGATTACCGTCACAAGAGACTAATCACTGTTAATATAAATGGAACGCCGATTATATTCCCAGCGATTGTTTACCGTCGTATTATTATTCTCGACACTTGCATAGGCGACGGTTCAAAATTATTTTCCAACCTCCGTTATTGCTTTTAGTTGCGATTTGGCTACTATATACGGCAGTTGTTTACGGCCACTAATATTGTCATTTGGCGTAGTGATTACTCGATAGTTTGAAATGTAAGAAAATGTTATTTCAATAAAAGGATCCCAGTTGCTTTAAAATAGTAAATATATTAAAAACCATTTTATAGAAAGGTTTCGTTTGCCAACATAACTTATTTTTGTTTAAAGTTATTTTAAAATTAATAAGTAAAAAATTTGTTTGATAAATCAAAAGTGTGGCTTTAAACTAAAAAGTAATTAGCAAAATAACTTAGCCTGATTGGCACTAGCTTAAAAATTATTTTTTTTTCTTTTTTTTGTATTTTTAGCCAAAAAATTAAATTAGGTTCAAAATAAATTGTTTGGTAACTTAGCTTTTAAGTTAGCTTTTTTAAAATTAATTTTTTGAGTAAATAACTAGCTTTTTTGCTTTTTGTTTAATTTGCATAATTTTACTCTTTTATATATATTTAATATTGACAATTATATATGTAGTTAGTAGTGGTACTAAATAAGTTATGAATACATGATATTATTGTATTTTAAAAGTTTGAATAAAATATTTTAAAAATTTGTTTTAATTTGATTTTTTAACTTTTTTGATATTTTTGCCAAACGAGCAACTTTGGCTTTTTGACGTAAAAAAGTCAAGGTTGCCAATTGGGGTAGGTTTATGTCAAAAGGTAAAAAGTTTGTTTAAAGTTGCGATAATTTCGAAAAATTTATTTTTAAATAATTTTATATTCAATATAGATCTTGTTTGATAGATTTTTTATAAAAAAATACTTGTGTATGATAAAAGTTATGATATATATATATATAATTTATGTAAAAAAGATAAAAACTTTTAAATTATTAAATAAGATTTTTTAATTTTTTAAGTTTTAAATAAAAAGACAAAAAATCCAAATTTAAAGGGGGTTGACAAACAAGTGCATTGTTGATTTTGAATTTGGCAGATTGTAAGAGACTTTTAGCTCCGTCAGACTTGGATACATGACTATTGAAAATGAGCCAAGGAAAAAGAAAAAGAACAAATTTGATTTCATTTAAAAAGAAATGTATGTCCATGGCAGAGAATTTGAGGAAATATATGCCGCTATAGTCCTTAATACGTTAATATTTGCTCGTTTTATAATTATGAGGGAGTGAAGTAAAAAAAAATGTCTTGCCGAGGTTGCGGTTTGATTTGGAATAATAATTTTGGTATGCATTTTATGCCTATGGCATGTCTGGGTGACATGTTTATTTGTTTATTTACTTATTAGTAAATAAGTAAAAATATAAATAAATTATTTTATTTGAGTAATAATTGGTTTGTTTGCCTATTTTGTTTATTTTTAGTTTATTTGGCTTATTTAAGCAAATAAGTCACTTTATTTGGTTAAACTTCTACTTATTTGGCTTATTAGTTTATTTACTTATTGATTTATTTGCTTATTAATATAAATTTTATTTATTTGACAAATCAAACGACGTTACTTATTTATTAGCTTATAAGCTAAATAAAGTAATAAGTCATGTTATCCAAAGAGGACCATATGTGTTTTTTTGTTTTTCTTAAGAGAGGCTGAATTTTCAATAATTACTTAGGTCTCGTTTGGTAATATTTATAATTTTTTATTTTTTATTTACAAAAAATAAAAAATATATTTTTGTATATTTTTATAAATAAAAATAAAAATGAAAATATGTTTGGCACATAAATGTTTGAAAAATAGTAGTTAGAGGTTACAGATGAATGCAATGATCGGATGTGTTATTCAGTAATGATAGTAAGAAGTAGTAATAGTGGTCGAAAGTGGTGGTCGAATACGGTAGTTGGAGCGAGTGGTCAAATGTGATGGCTAGATGGTGGTGGTCGGAAGTGGTGGCCGTATATAGTAATCGGATATGATAGCAAGAAGCGATGGTCGGAGAGGGTGGCCGAATAAGATGGTCAGAGACGGTGGTTGAAGTTAGTAACCGAATGTAATAGTCAGAGATAATAGAAAAAAAAATATATGATTAAAACTTGTTCACAAAACAAGTTAAAACACATTTTTTCTGTTCATAAAAATTTTATAAATTTTGAAAATTGGTTATAATTTTTTAAAAACAAAAATAATTACCAAATATATTTTAATTTATAGTTTACGAAAAATTTAAAAACAAAAACAAAAAACAAAAAATAAAAAATATAAACGTTACCAAACGGAGCCTTATTAATTATTTTATTTTATGTTATTTATTTTTGTTTATAATTTATTTATAATTAATTTCTTTTATCTTTCCAATTCCACTCCCGGAGTCGAATTAAAATAATAAAAAAATTGACCCAAATTTAAAAAACTTGAAATTTTTTTTTTAAAAAAATCAATATGCCTGCTGGCCGTATTGAACTCTCAAATATGTTCTGAGATCTCAAAATAATCATCGAGTTTCGGAGACATTTTTCTTGGTTGACAAATCAAAACCTCTTTAAATTGAGAAGTACAATGACTTGATCAAACTTTAAATTGTTGGCAATCTTTTGAATTCAAATTGAAGCAAAAATAGATTTAAGTAATATGGGTGAATTTAATTTATTAGGTTATTAGTTTGTTTAATTTTGTAAAATTTTATTTTTAATAAATTTTTTTTTATTTAGTTAAACTATTATACTATTTAGAATTCTCTTATTGAGACGAACTGAAAAAATAAATTTTTTTATAAAAATATAAAAAATTTAAAAATAATAAAAATAAACAAAAATAAAATAATTACATCTATCAATATTCAATTGTCCTGGATATCGATTTGAGCACTATGGTTGGCGGTCATGGTTGATCCACGTTCTTTTTTCTTTAAATTAAAATAGTATAAGTTCTTAATATAGTAAAACAAAAAAAAAATAAAAAAAAATACAGACATATTAAAAATATGACTTTTAATAACAAAATGCCATATCATGTTTAATAACAGGTTAAATAAAAGCAAAACTCTGTTTAATTATTAAAAAATAAAATAAAAATTAAAAATTATGTTTTTTTCCTAAAAAAATATGATTTCAATCATACTTGTTTTTCTAGAAGAAACAGTTTTTCCCAAATGTTTTCATTTAAAAGTATATAATTGCACATTTGTACGTCACGAAAAATTGCAGTCTTTCTCAAATGTACTTTTTTTTTTTGGCAAACTACAAAAAAAAAACTAAGTTCCATGTATTTGGAAAAATGGCATAATTTATTCATTTATTTTATTTATTTAATTTTTTAGTAAATTCATTTTTTTGCTTAATCAAACTATTACATATTTTCGAGTACTCTGCTTTAAACCAGCCAAAAAATAATTATTTTTATCAAAACCTGAAAAACAAAGTTTAAAAGTGATAAAAATAAATAAGAACAAACAAATAAGCTAGATTTTATTCTATTTATATTTAAACCGTAATAATTTATTTATTTAATATTTAATCAAACTATTATTTATTTTTTAGTACTAACCTTTAAACGGGCCAAAAATATAAAGTTTTTTTTCACCAAAAGCTAAAAAGAAAAATTTAGAATTGACAAAAATAAATAAGAACGAACAAATAAGCTAGATTTTGTGCTACTTATATTTAATCTTCAGTAATTAGTTTATTTATTTATTGATCATTTTTTTTATTTTTTTAGTTCTTCTCAGCAATTTAAAAAAATAAAAACTTTTAGCTCATTAAAAATATATAGAAAAAGTAGAAGTAAATAAAAAAATAAAATATTTTTTTTAAATAAATGGTTTTTAGTCCATTAGTATTAGAGTTTGCCTTCCAAATAGGAGAATAGATGTTCAAACATTATTAAGTGTAAGATATAAAAATGTGTGTTTGAGTATTTATTATTTTAAAATGAAATAAAATAAAATAAAATAAAGCCAAACGGTGTCTTTAAGCATTTGTGCTTTTTCCTTTCCTAATTTTTTGTTTTGGAAACTTTGTACCATATTTGAACCCGGTCCACATCTGAGGAAAGTTTCGTTCATGAAAAATTAAAAGAAATGAATATTTTTTTTATTTATATATTTTAAAATATTTGATTAATTTACATACATTTCGATTAATAAAAATAATTGCACATTAATATTTTTTTTAATCCAACCACCTCTAATGTTATGTTGTTAATTTATTCAAAATCTTAAGATAAGAATTATGTCATTTCACTCTCTAATAACAAGATCGGGACCTAAAACTACTTCTCAGTTTGGGATAAATATTTTTTTATTTTGGCTAAAATATTTTATTTTTTAAAATCATGTTAACGAGAGGAATTCAGAAATTTTTTGATGAAAAACCATAAAAAATTCATTAAAGAAAAAAAATAAAAAACATATATAAATTTTAGTTTATTAATTTATCTTGACTTAGCATGAGTTTGGTTTAAAAAAGGCCTAAATATTTTTTAGGGGTTATTCTAATCTTCTTTAGATTTTTTAATTTTTTGATTCAAATTTTTTATTATTTCGGTGAGAAATCAAAGAAGTACGACTATTTGATCAAAGGCCTAAATATTTTTTTAGAGTTTTTCTCATCTTCTTTAGATTTTTTAATTTTTTGATTTAAATTTTTTATTATTTCGGTGAGAAATCAAAGAAGTACGACTATTCGATCAAAACTTTTTAAAAGTACGCTAAAGAGGGGAAAAAATCAAAGACCCTAAAATGTATTTGTTTGGGCAAATTCTGAAAATATGCACTAATAAAGAAAAGAAAATCTGTATAAAAAAAGTTATTAGTTCATATGTATTTTTATATTTTCTGAATTTTTTTCACTTTGTGCTAAATTTCTTTACTTTTATAGATCATTTCGGTGAGAAGATTTTTAAAAAATATATAATAATTTAACAAAATAATATTAAAAAATTATTAAACAAATAGTGTCCTACTAACCACCGTCTAAAGACTTACAAATATTTATTTTGAGAAATTATGAAAAAAACAATAATTACATTATTATATCACTAAGTGGTCAAAAAAATTACCCCATATATACCGGTAGGATTATTAATCATCAGCCACTAAACACAAATTAACATTTTCCAAAAAAACTATAAAAACAAAAAAATCAAATAAACCATTATACATATATAGAAATGAGCAAAGCACTGGCATCATCCTTGTAAAGCTAGAAGATTTCCATCTGAATCAAATGAAAAACTTGGGAAACAAGGGAAAAAAACAAGTAATCAATGGTTGTTGCTGTTAAACTTCTGTCAATGTCGTCTAAACCAGACGCAACCACATAACCCATATACTCTCTCTCTCTCTCTCTCTCGACTTAATTTATACACATTTGACTAATTTTTAAAATTAATTTTATTATTCACTTGGAAATTGTCCACGGTAGAACTTTTATAAAATAACTCTAAATAATTAATAATATATAAAAAAAAATTCGAATCTAAAATCTTAGAAAAAACAAACCTTTCGCAGGCCCCGGTTTCCTTATATCTCTACTATGCCTTTCCCTCACAACCCATAAACATTATGGCCCTGAAGAACACAATCAGAACCATTTTACCCAGTTGCTTCAAGGCAAAAAAACCTCTCCCGGAGCCGAAAAACCGAGTTTCTAAGAAAAATCATTCGTCGGATCAGAGGCTGTCTCTTTGGGATTTAAGTAACCCCGGCTCGCCGCTCTCGGCCAGCGACTTCTCAAATTCCGTAATCGGATCAAACCTTCACAGCTTCACACTCGCCGAGCTCAAAGTCATCACTCAGAACTTCTCGTCCAGCAATTATTTGGGGGAGGGCGGGTTCGGTCCGGTCCACAAGGGGTTCGTCGACGACAAGGTCAGACCAGGCTTGAAGGCTCAACCGGTTGCCGTAAAATTACTCGACTTGGATGGGAATCAAGGTCACAGGGAATGGCTGGTGAGCATTGCAAACAAACTCACTTTCCCTTTTTTGTTTAATTTTTTTGCATTCTCATTTTTTCTTCCTTTTTTTTTTGCCTATCATATTTCTTTGTCGAATTTTAATAATTATTGAGATTTTGAACTTTTATTTATAATATTTATCAAAGTATCCATATATGACCTTATCATTTATAGTAGTGATAGTCTTTGAATACTGCGATTTGATTTGAAACCTTAGCGGTTAGTATTGAAAACTTATTAGTGTGAGTCAATAATTTGCAGGCAGAAGTGATATTCTTGGGGCAATTGAGGCATCCCCATCTGGTGAAACTAATCGGATATTGCTGCGAGGACGAGCACAGGCTTCTTGTTTACGAGTACATGGCCCGAGGGAACTTGGAGAACCAACTCTTCAGAAGTACTTGATCATCTCCATATTATATATATATATATATATATATATATATATAAAATAGTGTTTGGTATTACTTTTCATTATAATTTATAATTTTTTTTGCCAACGCTCACAACGTGAATTGTAAAGTATAGTTATTTTTTCTTCTATGAACAATAAATGCAGAATATTCAATTTCATTGCCGTGGTTAGCGAGAATAAAAATAGCGGTTGGGGCTGCAAAAGGACTGGCTTTCCTCCACGGAGAAGAGAAGCCGGTGATATATAGGGATTTCAAAACTTCCAACATCTTACTTGACGCTGTAAGTCTAAATTGTCTATTCTACTCTCATCATCCATTTTTTGCATGTCCCATTTCTATTTGCCCATCCATTTTCAATTCTCCAACCGTTTCTTGGTAAATTTTCTGGGTTGGAAAATATAAAATTATAGATTATTTTGTTATTGTTGAAACTAATAATTTATAAATTATAATTTGTAACAGAAGTTGTGAGTTTTTGTTAAAAATTTTAGGTTATAGCTGACGTATAAGAAAAATCATATATAATTTGTAGGAGTAGTTGTGAATGTTTAGAAAAGATTATAGTTTATAGTTAAAATCAATAGTAGAAAACTAAACGAAAAATTAATGGGCAGTCCAATTTATAGGCCGTTTACTATTTTTCATTTAGAATAAAATTTTTTAACGGGTAAGGTTTATACTCATAAAAGTTTTAATGCGTAAGGTCCTTTTGGGACAAAAATACCATAAGACAGATAAATTTATCTGTGCTTTTTCAAAATATGCATAAAGAATACAGATAAACTAAACAAATAAATATCAAACAGATAAATTTATCTGTTTGTTATGCAAAACAGATAAATTTATTTATTTGTAGAGTATTTTCGAAAAAAATCGTGTAATTAAACATTGCGCATTAAAATTTTTGTTGATGGATCTTACGCGTTAAAACTTATTTTTTAAAATTTTTGACTAAAATTTATAAAACTAAAAATTATTGTTAGTAATTTTGCCGAACACCTCTAGATATTTTCTATTGAGTAATTATTTCATACTTTTTGAACAAGTTTTGTTGGTGTTTTAAGTTCATAATTATTGATGTATCAAGTGAGGTTCATTACATTTTTGGTTGGTGAGTATTCTTCTAAATATATTGAATAATTGTAAAAATTAATTATTATGTAAATTACATTAATTTTTTCACTGGTTTCTGACAAAAATAAAAATTTTCTCTGTGATTTCTGAAATGTTACTAACCTCCCATCAGGTTTAATTTTTACATCAAATTAGTTTAACTGTTAAATTTCTATTTGGCTGTGCTTTGTTTGGCAAGTTTTTCGAATAAATATTTATAATTCAATTTGTTCATTACGTAGAACTTTTCTAATTTTTTTAGTATGTGAAAATTCAGATTCATCTAATATCTGTAACCAAGTGATTAAATAAAAATTTTTAATATTATTTTATAAATAAATAAATAAATATTATAATTTTAAAAAATATTATTAAACAAATGTTACTCAATCACTTACCTACAGGTATCAGATGAATCTAAAATTTTATCTACCAAACAAACGCGACAAGTTCTACGTAATGAACGGATTGAATCATAAAAATTTATTCAAAAAATGCGTTACACAAGGCAAAGTAGAGTGAAAATTTAACAATTAGACTAATTTGATACAAAAATTAAATTTGATGAGAGGTTAGTGGTATTTCAGGAACAACCAGAGAAACTTTTATTTTTGTCAAAAACTAGAGGAGAGGTAAATGTAATTTACCCTTAATTATTTTATTTTATATCGTATTGTATTTTACCGTAAACAAACATAATCTACGTGAGTTTATAAGATGCAACATCTATTGTATCCTATATAATATTATGTATTTTTTTATTTATTTATAATTTCCAAATTTTTATTGGGATAAATCAACAGACCCTTGTGTCTTAGTACGCAGTTTACTTCTAGAGAATTTGTGTTCAACAACTCTCTTCCTTCGGTCCTGTTCGGGCTAATTTTTATAACTTTTGCTTATTTTTGTCTTTTAAGTTTTTTTTTATTTTTTAATTAAAATTTATTTGTTATTTATTCAAATCGTTTTGATGAGATTAACAAAAATAAATAAAAATATTTGATCAAAAGGTAAATAAATTTGTTAAGTTGAAAATAAATAATATAAAATTTAATTTATTAACTAATTTTAGCTTTTTTTAATATTTTTTTTATTTATTTTTATATTTTGATAACAAAAACTTACTTTTGGAGCTCGTTTTGATAAAAAACAGTTAAAAAATATAATAATTTAATTAAATAATAAAACAAAATTAAAAATAAACCAAAAAAAATGAACAAGTATCTCAATAATGCATTATAATTTATTGAATCCTATAAAAACCTTAAGGCATAAGTTTAATAAACCTTAATATATTAAAATAAATAAACTTTAAAATTTCAAAATAAGGAATATCGCGTTTTACATAGTGGAATAACTATTATTGTTTTCAGGATTTCACTGCCAGGCTATCTGACTTTGGGCTGGCAAAGGATGGTCCGGAAGGAGACGAAACACACGTCACCACGCGCGTTATGGGCACGCACGGCTATGCTGCTCCCGAATACATCAGAACAGGCAAGAATCTACTTTTTCTTTAAAGATTAGTTTTTTTTTTTTGGACTCAGATTTTCATTTTCAAGAGTTTGAGATCTCAACTCCCATTGGTGCATTTTTTAACTGGTGGGTCTCTGTTTTGGAAATTTGATTTAAAATTAAGTTTTTATTGCTTAAAATTGTTTAAATTCTTTAAAATCTTAGAGTAATTCAAATAATTTAAGTTGTATATTTTACGAAAAATTAGTGAACAGTTCAATTTACACATCACTTATTATTTTTCATCAAGTTTAAAATTTTTTAACGAATAAAGTTCATCCGCATAAAAATTTTATATACTGAGATCGTATATAAATGCGTGATGGTGCATGTACATGAGACTGAATTTTTGTTTATTGATTTCAAAATTTATTACGTATAAAATAAATTCTGGTTTTAAGCTTGTTTGTTCTCTTTTTTTTTTTTGAAATTCAATTTTTAAACTTACTTTAATAGTGCGTGAATTGAAAAAATAAAAAATAAAAAATAAAACTATTCACATGTATAAAGCAAACCAACAGATAAATTTATCTGTGCGCCTTACATATGTTTTGAAAAGCACAGATAAATTTATCTGTGTGCCTTACACATGTGTTGGAAGACACAGATAAATTTATTTGTTTGTTATGCATAACAGATAAATTTATCTCTTTAAAGGGTATTTTCAGAAGAAAATGCGCAATTGAACCTTATGCGTTAAAATTTTTGTTGATAAATATTACACGTTAAAACTTATTTTTTTAAATATTTAGTTGAAAGCTCCTATATTTAATGATAGTTTGTCGACTCGAACTGCAATGTAATTTCTCAATTATTTAGTCAACCATGTAAAAGTTGAAAAGTAATAGCTATTTGACCAATTCACATTAATCCTGAAAAAAGAAAAACTTTGTTCAGTTTGTAAAATTAACCTTCGACTTTTTCCAAACTGAATGTTATTTGATCAAATGTTTATTAATTATGATTAACTTACTTGTTTTTACATTATTGATCTGCTCGACAAGCTACATAGATAGAACAATTAAGGATGACAGAGGTAGGGCCAATATAGGTCCCACGAATTTGAACTGCACCAATGCTGTTGACATTTTCTAAATTGTTTCAATCTCATCCCTAGTTTTAGGCCCTATTTGGAATTTTCAAAAAATTTAGTTCTTTTTTAAAGAAAAAGAAAAAAAGTGTTTGAAATAATTTATTTAGGAGGAATCTTAGCAGCTCAGTAGTTTCATACATTTTCATAAGGCCCCTCACCAAGGTGGTCTGCGGTTCGAGTCCCCCT